>WSLO01000249.1:2233-16291 GCA_019677385.1 Ceratobasidium sp. 392
AAGAATGTTATGTATGCGGGGAGATTAGTCGTGCGCCCCGACCGACTGGCCATGCGAAAGCGGCGTTTCCGAGCGTGAGGGCGAGAATGAATGCTTGGAGGATTGCGACAAGTAAGGCTCTGGTTCATCAGGAACAGAACGAGGTGCAAACGGACGAGCCGGTCCGGACCAATGCGACTCAGAGCTCACAACCAGCTCCTATTCCACCTACGACCACACAACAACCCACCACCAAGAGGCCCAAATCTAAAGGCGGTCTACAAAATATGCTTCAACGCAATCGCGAACGTGAAATGCGTGAATCCCAAAAAGAGACCACCAATACTGGGCTGGCTTCGTTTCTTCAAGGGCTGTAGGCATATGAACTACTATGGAATATTTCTTGCCGCGGGATGACATGCGGCTCAAAGGATCAACAGGGCGGCTGTACACAGTTTGATCGTACTTTGCCACTCGACCCGGCTTGACCCTTGGGCAATACTGTACTAGCCGGTGGCCAGGGCACGAGTCCTTTCTCTCCAGGCGGGTGGCCCGGAAATTCATCCCAAGTACGCAACAATAAATTAGCACTCTAGACTGCATACACCCGCTCTATACTGCAATACCCAAATGTAAAAGCCCAAACCAAACCAGCGCTAGAATCCGGCTCAATCCCGGCTTGAGGTTTACGACTTCTCTTCGTCGAGCACAGGCGTCCCGTTTCGTGTCTCCTCTGAATCAACACGCTCAGGCTCGGCGATGAACCGCCCAGGCCAGAATGGCACATATATACTATCACCGACATCAGACGACAGCGTCAACCACCGACTAAAGGAATAACACTTACACGATAGCAACCCACAATGGGTAGGTATCGAGCCCATAGAACAAGGATTCGGTTGTTGCGAGATGCCCGTGGAAGCCTTGGGAGAGCTCGATGGTTCGATAGACAGAACGGATCTGGAGACGTTGGCGGATCAGTTGGTTGAATTGACCAGCTGCTTCCATTGTAAACCCGACTTACGAGGATACCGACGCAGCTTAAAGTCAAAGCCGCCGCTAACGCCTTCCAGTTTCGGTACCATGGTACTGGAGACTGATGGTGCCAGATTTCTGGCGCATGTAAGTAGATGCGAATTAAGAAGACGACATAGAGGGCGCTGAAGAGTGCGAAGGAAGCCATCTGCAGTGCTAGACCTGCCAGGAAGATCTAGATGGAGCAGCCGTGTGAGCCAACATCAAAAATAGAACAGGTGGAAGTATAAACGTACATTTTGACCAGTCTCAATAGTCTTAAGGTTCTGTGTAGTAGACATTCCTCCTCCGCAAGCCTATTGACGGTAACAAGGTGAGCATGGCAAGATGCAGAGCGGGAGTGACTCACCTGAATCGCAAACGTGATGATGTCAGATGCCAAAAAGATTTTCATGACTTTGTCGGGACGAATAAACAGGTATTGACCCGCATTAAGATGCCGAGCAAGATGCCCAAGGAGGATGTAGTCTGCTGCGAGGAATGCACATGGCTATGGGGGTTGACAAATTTAGTTTGACTGATTTTAAATTATTAGCCTAAACTGGGCGCACCGAGAGGACGACAAACAGATATTCAGCGATATAGATTCCCTTGGAGTGTGGGTTCTTGGCGAGACCTGCATATACGTGTGCATCAACACCTACAAACACCACATAGCCGAGTTTTCTGGAACACTCACCGAATCGCAACGCAAGCCCAACCGAGAACGTATATGTGCCAATCACAAGACACATCATCCACTTTGCGCCCCATTTCCTCATGCATAGTGCTAAAAGTGTTGCAGTCGAGAAGTAAAGCCCAAAGCTTACGCCGGTAAGCACATTAGAGGGGATATATCGCTGTTCACTAGGTTAGTGCCTCGTTTTGATTAAAGCTAATGCAAACTACTTACGAGAGGATTATAAGGATCGTTATAAGGATCAATGAATGGATCTCTAGGTGGCGGAAGGTCTTTCGGTCGAGCCGCCAACACGGCAACACTCTGCACGCACAGAAAAACGAGCGTCGCGAGCGCCATTTGGAGGGCGAGGAAGGGGTTTCAAGCCCGAGCTTACTGCCTTCGCGGTTTATAAACTATTAGTCGACCCATGATCATGATCAAGCGTGCGCCAAGTGACCGTACGGTTCTCCGGGCCCCGGTGGATATCAGCTCGGCCGCCATGCATGGTGTAAGCGGGGCCAAATGATTTATAATATACTTTGTGGCTGTGATAAAAGCAAAATGAGAACGTTCATAGTTTGGGTTGCGGACGTATCATTTTGAAAGGCTCAGAAGTTGACCCGTGTGCTTAGAACAACCTAATACACATGGTAAGCGCTTAAAGCGACGCATATAGCAAGTGTAATGATAGGGATGGCACGCATTTGTTGCTATGTGTTTAACTGTGCTAGCAACAAAACATCATTACCACTGATTAATTCATTGCTAGATTTATCACTTGACAGTGCGCAAAAAGAGATCGCAAGACTTTTACTGTGGTGAATCACACGCAAGAAGCCTCGCCTGAATGGGACCTGGACTTCCGCTTGGTGGTAACAATGGGCTACTAGAAAAAGCTGAACCAGTACTTAAAGACAAGCTGAGAACCGAGAAGTGCACTTAAAATAGGCAGCTCGGTTGATAAGCAGCAACAAACCCGATTACTTTCGCAAACGGAAGTTGATCATGATCGTTTCATATAAACTATGCAATGGGCTCAATATGATATTCAGACTCATTATGTAGGACTATACCAATTTCTATTAAACCTCAACTAAGTGATTGAAAGTATTGGCCCATGCGTTGACATGCTCGCCCACACAATATGGATAGCTTTATCGCCTCAGTGATATGACTCATACTTTTGAATACTTCATGTTTGTACGTCCTGGATACTATTTGATACAGCTTATATTGGAACCTAACAGCCATAATCAAGAGCAATATTATTCTGGGCAAAGGCGGGATTTGTTTGCGATAAGCTGACGTAAAAACCACGCATCTTATCAAACACGTGATAGCCCCTGGTAGGGATTCATTCAACGACCATAATGGATTTCTCGACGCTCTCGTTCATGCGACCGTCACCACAGAACCAGCAGTTGATGGAAGATGAAACGTCGTCCATGGATTCCATCACTCTTGGGCAACTTAGGACTATGGTCGGTTCGCAACCTAAACAACGCGTATGTCTGCCCTTAGCCTGACGCGCAACATAGCTTGATGCTTCTGCGCAAAGCAACAACGATTTGACTTTAGATATGACGACGAAGACTCGGTGTTTAACGAGATAGACGAGTTCTTCTCATATGTCGAGGTACCACAATACGCCGAGAATATGCGTGCTTGGCAAGGTTCCTTTAATAGAGGTGAGGAATTAGGGCTGTATTCCACACCAAACTAAACGCAACGATTTAATAGAGTGGACAAAGAGTTCTTTAGCTGATAGGAAAGCCTATGTTGAACTCTTGCTCGAGAGCCTGGAGCATCGAGACGCGGAGAAGCGATTCGTCAACGCAAGAAGACTTCTGTACATATTACAAGGTAAGAGTACACATTACTTATGTCTGTAACTCTAGTAAATAGTCCAAAATTCAAGGAACATTCTCTGAGACAACCTCACCGGAGCACCAACTGCACTGGATCATTGATAACGCGAAGCTAGTCCGCAGCGCTGATGGTCTAAGCCGTATCGTGGATGCAATCAAAATTAGCAGCTCCAAGCATGACGTCTTGAGGTACGCCTACCGCATTTAGTTCTTCTAAAGTACGTGGATCTTATGGAAAGAATTTCCTGCAATAGCAATATTTCTGAATCTGATACGCGCCACCTTGGGATCTCGCAAGCGGAAAAGCAGGACTTCATAGAAGAGGTCAACACAGAGCTGTCTATGTATTACGCTATTCTTTACTTTATGGTTGAGGTAATGAAGGGGGATGAAGACTTTGGTGACGAACTTAGTGAGTAAATCCTGTTCTAAGTAGATCCTCATTGACAACGTCTTCAAGTGAGCTTGGATCCACCACTTCCTACATATTTATTCGGCCTAGTTGCTTCATTGAAAGAGAAAAGCTTGCGGGGATACCCTGTTAAAAAGGTTAGAATCTGTTGCTTATGCACTCCTGACGAAGCTGAAGCATAACGTAGCTGCTATTGGTATTATGGAAGAGTCTTTTGACTTGCTTGGGTGGCATCAAGGAGCTTGGTCGGGTCAAACAGCTCGGCCGGGAGTTAGCGGGGCTCACGGAGGTGGAACAGGGTAAGGACCCAGTTTCATACTTGTGCACATTGTTTAACATCCATCTAGAACAAGCTATCAAATCTACCCCCATCGACTTCAGCACTTTCCGACACGAATCTGCTGTTAAATATCCTACTTTCGTCCCTACTCTCCCTGGCTCAGACAAAGACGTCACGATCGAGCGACTCTCCACAGCACTCTCACCTATACCCGTTCGACCACCATATCATCAAGCCCCATCCGACCAGAATCAGTCGAACCAACCTGGTCATCCGATGCATGACCCAATGCAAATGAACATGGGTACAGGTATGGGGATTGGTACCCCCGCACCCTCTCCACCACCACATATGCAGAATCCGAACATGGGCATGCCAAATCCGAAACAGAAGAAGCTCCAGTTTCAGACAGACCAGACTCGACCATTCGTATTCCCATTCAGTCGCGCGACTGGCTCGGTACCAATCGCAGTCTCGGAGGCGGAGCGGTTATACAAGAAGCACATGCATATAAGCTTGGCACTTTGGCAAATGTGGGAGGTACGAGAGGCGTGTTGGAGAGAGGAAAGTGGGGTGGACGGGAGTGTCGCGCTTGGGAATTTGGCGAATAGGAACGTTGTCTCTACGGGGGTGGGTGGGGACAAGGGGAGTGGTATTAGTGTAGGAGTGGGTAACGGAGTTGGCGTTGGTGTGCCCAGTGCATTCGGAAGAGCAGAGGATATAGCTGAGGGCGCAGCTGGGCCGAGCGATATCAAAAAGCTTGAGGCATTAATCCAGGAGGCCGAGGAAGCACTGAACGCAGGCGCGGACACGGGCACCAAGGAGCGACGAAAGCTGAAGGAGAGAAAGCAAGATTTGGTACGGCTCAGGCGGATTGAAAGTATCTATGTGAGTTCCCTCCTGCTCCGCAATATGCCCTAGTTAATATGTGATCCTCCTGAAATAGTCGGCGATTCTCCCACTTTTGCAGCCATGCGTGATTGTCTTGCTCAAATTACTGCTTGCAACCGTCACAGCGACGGGCGGTCCACCGCCCAACACTTCACAGTCCGGGTTCGGCGTTGGTCCTGGTAAGTTTAATTTCATGACACTCTAGTTTCAGTAATACCTCACCGCATTATTCCCGGTTTGATGCCTTCTCAGAGATGCCCCCGCCACCGACTCCAACTCCCGACGAGATGGATGTTATGCGTCACCGGGAGATTACCAGCAAAGCAGTCTCGGCAATCTTGATGCTTACGCTCAAATGGTTCAAAGCTTCTCGTACGTACTCTGGCCATTGTGAGCTTCCGTTCGTGATCAAATACATGCTTTATAGATATTATGAAGTTTCATCACCTCGGACAGCTTCTGTTGGACAGCAACTGTATCTTGCTTGTGTTGAAAATGTTTGGAATGCAAGAAGTTTCGAGCGTAATCGTTGCCAAGAATGAGATACCCGAATACAAGTACGCTTTATTTGTCTTTCCGTTAACGTCGCGTCTGATTTCCTCTTAGCTTCTTCCGCTTCTGCCATCTCAACTTCTCACCCAATGCAGAAGATGAGCGGCCTGAAGACAACATGCCTCCTCAGCCTCCCCGAATCGAGGATGATGTCGAATTGATCACGGATTTCTCCTGGCGTAATTTCTTCGCAAACATTAATTTTGTGAAGATCGTCCAGAAGTTGAGTAAGGGAAGGAGTCATCGGATTTGGTTATTGGTGCAGTACAAGAGCTCGGTGAGTTCGAGACCCGAATAATTGAAGGAAAGCTACTGACTTAACATGGATGGGAAGGCCATTTTGAAGAGGATCTTGAAAGTATCACATCCAATACTGCAACTACATGTGTTGAAGCTTTTGAAGAGCCAAGTACCCTATTGCGGACGCAAGTGGAGACAATGTGCGTAAAGTTTATTATTTGAGCTCGGCATAGGTCGTTTATGGGTCACTCGGGTAGCAAACATGAAAGTCATCACGTTAATCTATCTACACTGCCGCCCGGACTTGAGGGATGAGTGGCTGTCGGGGGCCGAAGTAGATGATGTAGTTGATGCGATGGTGGGTGAAGGACTTGCGTTGCCTTATAAAAGCGGGGCTAAAATCTGGTGCTAGGTTCAAGAACAAGCGTTGAGGACTTTGGTCAAGTTCTGTGCGTGCTAGCTCATATTTTATTTGGATATGCCTAACCTGATGCACTTTTAGACAATACCAAACGCTATGGTGCAGTAGCTGCGACACTACCTTCACAGCATCGTCGCAACTCGAGCCAGTCCGTCCCAACGCTCGACACGCTCGGTGTTGGTGGAGGAGGCGACATTCCTCGGCCACATGGCACGCCCAACACGCCAGCCGAAGCAGATGTGTTCCCCCCACTTAAATCGCGCGTTGCTGACCCCTCACACTTTTTGCCATTTATTCCCGAGGATGCGGCATTTGAGGCTGAGTATGAGGAGTACCTGTCGGATCTGGGCGAGCGGGATGATTATCAGGCCGAGGCCGCTGATGCGTTGTTCCGACCGGTTGCCGCTGGGGGACCGGCGAGGGAGGAGAACGTAGGCGGAACGGGAGAGGGAGAATCGGCGTGGAGGCAACTATCGAAGATGTCCTCTGACTTGGCAGATGGGATCAGTGACTCGGAGAGCATTGGCTCAATTAACATTTTAGGAGACGAGTCGAGGAGCGACAGCACAGATGCTAGCTCCGTGGACGAGAACCTAAATAATTGGGCGGTGTGTTTTTTTCTTCGTTTGCACCATGAATGTCGGACTTAAGGCACCATTCTAGCATATGAGCCCAAAAACGCTATCGGCGATGCCCAAGTCCCCCGTTGGACGCCGGTCGAGTTCAGGGTCAGGATTGCGGCCCGTGTTACCGTTCGGGCTGGATGACGGCACGGCTCTGGAGGAGGATGTAGAGCTTCCAAGTGGTCCAGTACCTCGAACCGGTCAGTTTTCAGAAGGCGAGGGCGTTGATGAGGTTGAGGTGAGCACATTGCATCAAGCGATTTTCACGAGGCTAACTGGCTATGCAGTATTTGTATGGAGAATGAACGGCCATATGTATAAGTACAAGCATGAGAAAGACGTGTTATGAACTTACGTGTAGAAAACAACGTGTCTTGGACATATGCGCTGTAGTGCCTTTTGAGAAAGCATTGTTGTATAAATTAGGGTGTGTTGAGGCTGCACGTGCAGGTGGCCAAAGCGCTCCAAACACATGTCGAGCCTGAGTTGACGATGGCAAGTTGGTGCGCCGTCCCCCTGTGCAATGGCGACGATAGCGACTGCGAGCTCGGTCCCGGAACAATCCTCTCCAACGCCTCCGGCAGCGGACACACCGATCTTAAGTCCGCCCAAGAAAAAGCTAAAAAGGAACCGTGTCACCCTGTAAGTGGATGTGGATGAGACCTTGAAGTGGAACGTATCTCATCGGAATTACAGGAGTTGTACAGGTAAATTTAATTCGTGTAACCTTGGTCTGGTCCATTGACCTTTGTCGCTTGTGTTTTAGAATGTCATCGTCGTAAACAACAAGTGAGTATTCCTAGATCTGCTGTTGGACTGAATTGATAGATTCCCCCAGTGCGACCGTGGAAACCCGTGCTCTCGATGGTCGGTAATTCCTCTCCAACAACGCGTTTTGCTCACATTTATTTGCAGCGTCAAACGTGGCATGGGGGACCAGTGTATCATGGAGAGCCCCCCGACTCAAGTTCGCAAGTTAGTGCTTCTATTTCCTTGCCTTTTCATCTACTTACGCACTCATTCAGGCCTTCTGTGATCGATGCTTCGGAATCTCAACGTCTCACTCAGCGTATCGAGCAACTAGAGGCGCTCGTTCGTGCCTCTTATGGACACGCAGCAGATCCCGCAAATATGTCGGAAGCGGATATGGCAGCATTGCTCTCTGCTAGCCCAGCAGTTCAGAACGTCGCCTCCCAACCGCAAGCTCCTGAACGAGCAGTACAGGATGCTGCTGCAGCACTCGGACAATTATCTCAGAGCACTGGGGACAACCCTCTCGCGGCTTTGCTCTCTCAGGTATGCCCTCCAGCTCTCGAGCTCTAATAACACACCCATACATCCTCACTAGTTCGGTGCGCCCAAGCCACAACCTCTCGACGAACCGAACCCAGCAGACCCAGTCGCAAGTTTCCCGGCCTCGCCGCACGTCACCGGCCAGCTCGCACGCTATTTTTTCGAGGCGTCCTCGATTCATTGGTACTGTGTTGCGGTGCACAAACCAGTCTTTTACGATGCCTACCTGGAGTTTTTCTCAGGCCGCCAACAGACTGTGCCGGATCTCGACTTTTGCGTGCTATTGGCGGCAATGTGTGCGTTGACCCTACAGTTCTGTGGGGACGCTGACGCACAGGTAAGTCGTCTCATTGTCTTGTGCACCGAGGTGATGCTATTAAAACCGTTAGGCTATACTTGCCGAGAGCGCATTGGACCGCGACGCATTACGACAAAAAATGTTCCATTTTGCCCGTACGATGCTAGCCCACAGTGAACGTACCCAAGGGCCGACCCTTGAACGTATTTCGGCCATGATCCTTATCACTATCTATCTCGAGAACGAAGGCAACATGATTGAATATTATGCAACCATCGGTGTGTCCGACGACCGATCATGCTAACGGCCACCTGATATAATTGGTCTTTCAGGCTCTGCAATCCGAACAGCCCAATCAAGTGCGTTTTCTCGTTTAAATTGCTAATGTCTCTTTAACGCGTACTAGTGGGTATGCACCGCGATGGCGAGACGAAATGGCACATGAATCCAGTAGAAGCAGAACAGCGGCGAAGAATTTGGTGGATTTTGTACACCTATGACCGGTTTGTCCTCCCCCTCTCTCCCATTCTCTAGGCTCATGCATCAACAGGCTTCAAAACTTCGTTCTGTACCGGCCGTACGTCATCCATAATGCACACTGTGACTGCCGGTTGCCGCTCAATGCAGATCAGGTATGAAGCGTCTCCCCTCGTACTTATAGCTACGATAAAGCAGTTATGTGCATGGGTAGGCAGAACTCATCGAAGAACGCGAACTCGTGTCTCATCCTTTAAGCCAAGCTACAGAACATAGTACGTTCCTTCGTGGCTCTGGCTTACACCGTACCTAAATCTCTTCCAGCCTTCCAGCTGCTGCAAATCACCTGGGCTCGAGTCGTCGGCGAAATCTCAGACAGTTGCTTTGGCACACTCATGCCCACCTACCGCACAATCCTTCATATGGAGCATGAAATTCGAATTTTTGAGATGGCATTGCCCGCAGCATTTAGGCCAGGGTCGGCAGAGACGGGAGCTCGGCCATACATTCTGTTCCAGAATCAAATACTGATGTTGCAGGTGCATCATGCGAGGGTATTGTTGTTGGTAAGCCCCTATGAGCTTTGTTTACTTGAATGGGATACTGATTTGTTCATGTGTTGGCTTCCTCCAGCGCCCGTTTATATTCAAGCGCGATGTACCACCATACGAGCCTGAAAATCAGCAGCTCCAAGAAATATTCGACCAGTACGCCTGTGATGTTTGCATCCAAGTCTGGTGAGCCATTTATTACTTCGTGAAAGATGACGGCAAGAATACTAACATTCAGCGCTTAGCAAACGACTATTAGCCTTTCAGCAAATCATGCATTCGCAGGTTCCGAGACACCAGCTACGGTGGTTCTTGTGTGCCAACTCAGCGTTTGATGCTGCGCGTAAGTTTCTTCTATTAGCGTGTAGTTGAAGTACCGATAACGTCACGCTAATTTTGACAAACGCTACTCTTCTAATCACCAGTTACGCTTGCCTCGGCGCTCGTCCTTCAGCCTAATCACCCACTAGCCGAAGACATTGACTACTGGGTACGCGTCGGACAACACCTCTTGCGTTCTATGTCCTCTTTCCATCATGTCGCATCCGAGAGTGTCAAGGCGCTCCACGTTGTGCGTAACCGTGCTCTTGCCGTGCGGGGCCTTCCCCCTGTCGAAGGCGACGGCTTTGGTTCTCCACCACTTTCGATCAACATGCCCCCTCAACTCTACTCTTCCCAACATTCACATCATTTATTCGATCCACTTCTCTCTGCTGAGATGGATCGCGCACACCAGACGCTCGCTCAGAGTTCGGTGTTGGTAGCTGATTCGCTTGGGCCAGCGGAGATGACCAACGAGGTTTGGGATACGCTGGTTGCATACGTTTTTGACACGGGGGTATTGCCGTCAAGCGTGGAGATGTTGAGCGGCGAGTTTGACGCGGAAGAGTTATTCGAAAGGTTTCTGTGACAGGCATGTCGCCGTTGGTGCCGGAATTGAGAACAGAGGCTGGCTTAGGTGGTCTCAAATGAGAAGGGACCATACGGACCAAACGCATGAGAGCCCAAGAGTCCGGTGAAATCCTCGGAATGAAATTTCTAGACTGCTGCTGTATCTTTCGGTTCGTTTTACTGTACATGGACATTTGTTGATTATGCATAGCTTGGGTTGTTTATCGCTCCCGGCTCAAAAACATGAGTAGTGCTGTTTCGCCTACTACACACGACGTCAATCACTCAAGATATTCAAATACACGTTTAGCTTTCGGCAATCGAGACCTCAGGCGTTGACATCTAGGCTAATGACGACGGATCTTCAAGACAGACATGACCATAACATAGTAACCGGCAAGCGATCGAGCAGGAACAAATGTTCCGGAGGTCATTTTGGGTAATTGTTTGTCAATGATTGCACCAGTCCAAAAATAACAAATCAGACAATCTCATCCTTACAGGGGCCGATATGATGGCCCAAACGGCCGCCGAGTCTAACTAAGTGCATATATGCCAGTGCATCATCCAGATAATCTATATATAGCACACCTCTAGTCACGCATGAGCCCGAGATACTAAAGTTACTTTAGTCCAGTGCTCTCGCACCGCCTATGCTGGGTCATCGTCCCACGGGAGCAATATACGGGCATGCTGCTACAATCTTCTCTTCTCGGGGTCAAAGTACCGCAGCCGTTTATTGGCTCGGCAGCATCTCACCGCATCCAAAAATACCTTCTTCCAAGGCTTCGATTATCCGCGAGTACCTTGCTAGCTGAGAAAAGGTTGTATAAGAGGTAATCTGGGTATATATCAACTTCCTGGCTGGACCTGCTGGTCGCATCTCTCCCCTCCGCACCAATTGTCAGCTTGCTTGTCCATCAGTCACACCGTCCCTCGCCTGGTCGCTCGTGTTCAATACTCGATCACTGAAACTTTGCGGGGCCCCCAGCTCTTGAGTCCCCCCTCGAGCAGTGAATTCGGCGCGATAGACATGTCAGATACAACGCTTACACCTGCGCAGACAGCGCAGAAGATGTTTGAAACGGCTCTAGCAAAGAACAAACAGCGAGCCGACCTCATCTTTTTCAAGGCCGTGAGTGACGAGTGACGAGTTGCAATACCTAGCGAGCTCATTTGATTTTATTGTAGTTCATCGCTGGCGTCTTTTTGTCGTTTGGGGGCCTCTTGCACGTCATCATATCTGGGGGCTCTGCCGGCTTGGGCAGTACCAATCCAGGGCTGGTCAAAATATTAGGAGGCGTGGTGTTCCCGGTGGGCCTCGTGATGCAAGTTATTACAACTTGAGTATTGTGCACATATTAATAGTGATACGTTATAGGATTGTGCTGCAAGGACAAGAGCTTTTGACTAGCAACATGATGGTAAGTTTCATTGCTTTCATCATGCCGGCCGGTCGCAACAGCTAATTGACGCATATGTCCTACTACCAAGACTGTGCCCATGTTAATGGTCAAGAGAGCTGTGCCTTGGTATTCAATCCCACTCAACTGGACTATAGGTAAGTGTACGGTGGTTTGAGGGGATAGTTGAGGTTGAGACGAGACATCTAGTGCTTTTTGGAAACCTTACTGGGAGCCTCTTCTTCGCCGGTGTTCTGACCAAAGGTGTGCCGAGTGGCTTCTTAGGTCATGTGAGACCGCATGCTCATCTATGCTCTTAGCTTCTGGCATATTGGCCGCGGAGCCTTATCCAACCTATGTGAAATCCTTTGTGGTGTAGGTAATTTCTTGAGTCATGAAAAGCAGGCGCCTAATCTTTGGTACAGTCACAAGGCAATGGATCCTCACTGGCACCAAATCTTTTTGCGTGGCATTGGTTTGTGTAGTTCTTGAAATTTAGGCAATGTCATGGCTGACTAGAGAGGAATACAGGATGCAACTGGCTAGTTTGCATTGCGGTTTGGCAAGCGATGGCGGCCAGTGAAGTGGTGTCTAAGGTCAGCATTTTTTATTATGGTGTTTTTAGTCAGAGGCGTCTAAAGTATCGTCCCGTAGATCATTGCTATTTTCATTCCGATTTTTGTGTTCGTCGCGGCCGGGTTTGACCATGGTGTGTAACATAAGCGTCAACCTTTGAATCGACACCAATCCGCTGATGGTTTTGGTCAATTTCATGGATTATCTAAATACAGTTGTTGGTAAGTCACATACCAACCCTTCATCATCCAGCAGCATCTGACCACGTTCATTTCAGCTAATATGTCAGTCAATTAAGCGCTCTGCTCGCGTATATGCGTTCTTAAATTGCCCCTGCAGGTTCTTCATTCCTCTCGGCATTATGATGGGTGCCAACGTACGCATAGATCTGCATTCGTTTGTTTCAGACCGCTGACGCCCTTCGTCTAATATAGCTCACCGTAGCTGATTACATCAGGAAGAGCTTGATTGCTTCCTTTTTAGGAAATGTTGTAGGGGTAGGTCTTCCCCTAAAGTTTATGTCATAGCTTTGATATCTAATATGCACTATGCGTAGGCATTGCTTGTGGCACTCCCCTTCATGTATTTTTATAACCCGAGCTTCCAACGGGAACCTCGCGATGTGGAAGAGGCGAGTGGTAGTTCTGCTACAAGCGTCCAGGTTGTGCCTTCCACACACAAGCAAGACTGAGATGTTTGGCACTCGTCGCTTATCCATGCTTGCACCACGTAGGAATCGCATGTAACTTGTGCTGTATTGTGTTTCTGTGTTGTACTTCTCGTGACCGCTAGCAGTTAATAAGGGAACTTTGATTTCATTTGTCGCTGGGAATGGATACATGTGTGAGCGGTATGAGGATACAATCGTTTTCAAAGGGAATTGCTCTAAATCTTTACAACGATGAAGGGGATCTAGTGGCAAAACATTAGCTAACAAGTCACGTAACCATATTTGGTACTTACTTCTACGTCCTCACCCTCTGCGTCCGACGCGATGACTTCAACAATCAGATTCTTCGTCCAAGGCGGAATTGGCTTCTTGCTGACGTGCTCAACAAGCTCACTCATCCGCATGGGTAAGCGTTCTTGGCTCTATAGGAGTGTAAGCGATGCGCGGAAGTATAGTTTACTGATGGGACCAACCTTCTTGGGGGGAGTGAAGGAAGACCAGAGCATCGAGACACCCTGCGATACCATCGAGATATCCAACTTGTGGTTGGTCTCGAACCAAGCCAAAACTTCCTTGAGGGTCGGGTTGTTCTTGAACTCGAAGCGATCCCAGAGCGTCCAGGTGGTCTCGCCATACTGTTTAACTGATCAGCAACTGGAGGTGAACTTCTACCGTCATGCACCTACTTTATTCTTTGCTGCACCGATCGGTTCCGAGAACCCGAAGAATGGCAGCGCCAAGTTCACGAACCCATTCTTGTAATCCTCGAGTGTGTTCTTCCCATCAATGATCTATGAAACACAGTCAGCACTAGGCCTGGCTAAACACTCTGGACACGGATTACCTTGTAGAGTTCCAAGCAGACCAGGCCGGTCACAAGCGAAGTAGTTGTAGCAATCGCGGGAATAATCTTTCCAGCAATCTGCTTCGTTTGGTG
>WSLO01000250.1:0-22402 GCA_019677385.1 Ceratobasidium sp. 392
TAATAAAACGCTCTGGACCACAGACTAGGGCAAAGAAGCGGGTCAATGCTGTGCAAGTAAGCTTGGTATGCACAAATGGTAGCTGAATGCGTTGTTTCCTACTTCATACTCACTTGAATAGGACTCAAACGGTCCATATGACCTTGAAGATGACCCGCTAAACCTCAAATCTAGTCCAGACTGCTCGTAAGATAATCTTCTCGATCGATTTATGGCTTCGTGCCAGTTACTTGTTGATCCATCCCGCCGACAAGCTCGTTTTTAGACTGCTCCTCGAGGGTATGAACACCCGAGCTCTTCTAAACTAACCTCTCCCAGTATTCAGCCTTTGGAAAAGCGCGAGTGAGTGAACATTTTGGCGATTGTTCATTTTAGTTCGAATTTGTAATATGTCTGACTAATCAACGCTAACGGTTTGCAAGTGTAACATACCGTTTCTTACACTGCCCTTTTTGGGTTAGAAACGTGTCAACAGTTTCTTTCGGAGCCCTACTTCGCGAGACTCGATCACGTGCTGTCTCCCGCCTCGACTTCCCAACATGGAAAAACGCAGACAACAGTTATTAGATGGCGAAGTCAAACCTCTTGGGCGTAGAGACCAGTCAAAGCGAGCTGCTACGAGTGGCTTCGGCGAACATTTGGGCAGCACCGAATACAAGACGAAACAACCCGTTGGTAGGCCGGCGCGTCCAAAGATCGCAGCAAACCCTCTCAAACAGAAGCGAGGTGAGCCCCGTCATCGGCAAAATGATTCGGATACGTACCTGCACGTGTCTGTTTGTTTGTAGCCATCACCTCTCCGGCATCCGCAGAGAGTGAAGACGACCCAATTGATTTCTTGTCCTCCCAAGAACGGACTCCTTCGGGGAGCGGAACCTCGACTCCGGCGATTACCAGCACTTCCAAAAAGCCTGCACAGACTCCTCGGCCTCCCCCCTTCTCTAAAACAAACTCGAATGGAGTGGCGCCACAGCCTAGGGCTGCGGCAAGACCTCGCCCGGCGTCTAGTGCAAGCCGACATCGAAAGATTATTGAATCAGACGAATCCGAAGATTCTTCCTCCTCTCGTCCCGTTGCTCGTTCAGAGGCTCCTGCTTCCAGCGCACCTCCTCGTTCTTCTCGTTCTTCTGTGGAGAGCGAGGATGCTCCAGCGAAACCAAGTACGTCTCCAATAGACCTATGTTTGCGAGAGTATCTTATCACTTTAAGCAGCGCGCCGTCCAACCGTCGTACCCGCTCCGGCTCCGTTTGCGGGACTCATTCGTTCTCGTCCAAAGCCCGAAGAGCCACCGAAACTGAGTGTGTTAGTTTGTTAAGCTTCTTGACTTTTACTTATGGTCTGGCAGCTTCCAGTGTTCCAAAGCCGGCACCACCTCCATTCAAAGGTCCAGGTACATCGTCAAAGCCGAAGCGGACTGCTTCTACGAGTCTATTCGATCAGCCAGGCGTCACCAATATTCAGCCGCCACCCGCCACAGACGAAGTAGCCAATCCCGTTGCTCTCAAGGATTTACCCAGAATTCCCAAGAAAGGGCAGGTACGTGCTATCTCGATGGCCGAACCGTGTGCATACTGACTTCGTACTCAGGCACCGGCTCCAATATCTGTAAAAGAGCCACCCCCAACTGCGCCTAAACGGGTACCAGCAGAGTTTCCTATGGCAGCTTACGCCAGGGAGGCCGCTGCGAAAGCTGCTGCTATGGAAGCTCGGCCGCCATCCCCTCGCAAGCGTTTCAGACCTGAAGAGATAGAACGACTGCTTCAATCTCCTTCAAAGATGGACGAGTCGATGAATATTGGAGATGATACTCTGCGTACGTTGGCAGCAGTCTGTCTGTCTGCTTGCTGCATCACTAACTGACTCGCAGTGAACGTGGATCCCGAGGATCTGTGTCCCTTTTGCGACGAACGGCTTCCGGACAACCCCTCTCCAGATCTACTTCGAACGATGGCTGAACTTAAGCTGCTCGCCAAACCGGAGCCCCGAGCCAGGAACCCCCTCGGTATGAAGGCACCTCTTACGACCTTTATCAATTTGTGCCACATGCACCGTGCCGAAAGTACCCATGTCCAGCGAGGAAAGGAAAATAACTGGCCCGCGGTTATTGATTGGAACAACGTGCGCGAACGACTGAGAAGCATGCGAGTAGTGGAAGCCCTGCAAGAAATCATTTCAAATCCCGAGTCGAGCGAGTTCTTCATCACACTCTCAACGACTATTAAACGTGATGGTGCGCTCAAAGCAGCAAGTATCAAGGCCCAGCTGAACAATTTCGAATTATCTCACCCCGGATAGTAAGTACGCCGGCCAGGAGTGTGATAGTCCGCTGATATTATGTTTCCAGCTATGGAGAACAGGGATCTCTCATATTCTTTGATATCTTGACTGAACTGTTCCCCGACTTTTCTCCTGATAAGTGCAAGCCCTTGCAACCTAGGGAGTTCTTTCTCTCTGTCCTGGTACCTGAAGCGGCCGCTCTTCTTGTTGAGGAGGACATGAGCTGTTCACACGAAGAGGCACTGGTGACCCTGCGCGAGAGCCGACAGTATGGACAGATGATGTTCCCCGACCGGGGCGATCATCATCTTGGCTTGGAAGATAGCGACCGCATGGACGAAGCTGGTGCCAAGCAACTCCAATGGCGCAAAGAGGTGGTTCAATCGGGTACAGTTCCTATTTCGGTTGGCGGCTTGGGGTCGAGCAATGAGCCTAGAAAGTATGTAAAGCTTGGCTTTTATGATCCTTCCGGCACCTGTGCTGACTGGCTGATCGCTGTAGAGCCAAGCCGCCGCCGTTCAAGAAGACTTTCAGTGCTGATGTGCTAGTTCTGGATTAATCTGAACTCTGCTCGGATATAGTTCTTTAAATTATGTTCGGTGTAGTACCGTTATTCGTTCTATAGACGCCTTTATATTAGTGACCGGCTACCATCGGCTTTGTACGCAGTTATTCACATCATGTATAAATTCTACATTTAGGGATAATTAAGATTGTCAAATGTTTTCACTAGTGCTTGCTTCAATGGTTTTCCCAGCAACAAGAATGGGTTCCCACCCAGAGCCTGTTCGCTGCTCCACTGAGGCGAAAAACTCGGGTGGGATGGAGCCGGAGCTGTCACCGCTGGTCAAGATGACACCATTGGTAGATATCTGGAACGGAATTCCCACAGCCATGGCAGCTTGCATATCTATGAAGATGAGCACTTGGGAGCTGTTACGCATGCCTGATCAATCGTCAGTCGGAAGCGTGGCGTGATCAAGGAACGACAAACCACTTATAACACCGGACCCCCCTGGCCGCCCACTTGCAAGGTGAATGTGGTTGCGCTGCATGCGACTCAGTCCTTGGCTCTCTGAAATTTGTTCACTCAATTTGGCTAGGATGAAGTAAAAACGCACGAACTGATATTTTCCCAAGCCTTGAACGAAGTTCCATGCACCGCACATGGAACCTCCGATGGGGTTACCACAGGTTTCAACTCGAGATCATCCACCTCCAAATGAAGTCTCAGGTAATTTTGGCTAACCGGTGCTTCAGCCGAGTTGCCTACCTTGAGTGTATGCCCCTGATTCGCCCTAATCCACAATACGGCTGTCGAGTCTGGAAATGCTACTTTCGGAATGGGCACAATCGGTTCATCGGGCGACGATAGTTGCGCTCCAAGCTGATAACGTTGTTTCTGATCGGTTTCGACGATTTTCAAAAGTCCCGGCAAGTTGAGCTCTTTGAGCTTTGGTCGAGCCAACTGCGCCACTACCGGCTGAGTCGCAGTCAAACCGGAGAGCCCGAACAAACTTACAAGCTCCGTTACCCGCACGTACCCGTCCGAACGAATGGCGAGACCTTCCTTGGCGGCACCGTGGCGGAGGATGTAGGAGAGTGTTTTGGACATGCGTACCTCGATTGGCTCGCTCCGTCGATCACGGCCCCCTGGACGGCGTGACGTTTTGGGGCCTGTGGCTGGCGAAGACATGACGAGGTGATGGAAGAGAGTAATGTAGACGTGGGCAAGGTACGCGGATAAGCGAGAAAGCTTATTTGATGAATCAGCGCTTACGAGCGATTACAGCGACTGGTGCATCGACTGGATAATACACACATAATAAATTTAACAAAACGATCATGTGGACTCTTCCGCATTGCGTTTGCCAAGAACTGTACTGAATTTCTTGGCGGGCTCGCCATCTGCCATTGCAAGGCATACCAGGCGGCTACCTTTGGTGTCGTATGACGCGAGGGGCTGGAGGGTCGGGGTCTCCTCTAAGGGCTCCGGGCCGATAGGTATTCCGGCTAAGTCGTATACAAAGATATTCCCGTCCGAGGAGGCGGTTGACAGTAAAGTAGTCGTATGACCTGCTTGTGCGGTAGCCGATACATCTAGAGTGTCGAGTGCCTTGACCCTGCGATCCAGACTATTAGCAAGCCCACTTGATTAATTGAAGGACGTACCGGTTGGTATGTCCACCGAATTTTGCTATCGTTCTTGATTGTTGCTGTATATCGTTAATGAGGTACGCAGTGACAAATCGGTCTTCTGCCGCGACGAGGAGGATATCATGTTGTGGTGATTTAGGGTGCTGCCAGAACTTTACACTATGAATGCGCGAAGAATGTGTGATGGTATCCAATATCGTCATATCCTGTTCGCATAAGGTAAACACCGAGATTCAAGCACCTGGGTGCAACATACCGTTTGATATATATCAAGCGTGGACCCCGCTTGAACTACGAATATTTTTCCGCTAACCGACCAGCGTACGAGCTCGCCCTCTGAGGTTCAATTAGAAGCGTTAAAGACTGAAGCCAAAGAGAAACTCACCTTTACCAAGCTTGGTGCTAGCGGCTCCTTTTCCTCGCATCATATCCCACATACGTAGCGTGCGATCCTTGCCGACGCTTAGCGCGAGCTTGCCTGATGGGTGCATTGCGACATCGTTGACCTTTCCCTTGTGTCCTTTGAGAGTTCGGAGTAGAACCCAATCTCGTGAACTGAATAGACCAAGCGTACCGTCCTCGGAAGCGGAGAGCAGATGCGAGCGCGAGGGAAACGACAGGTGCGTGATGGAGCCTGCACACAATTAGATGCAAACGCAATGAAAAATCTTAGGCTAATTACCTTGATGCTGGACCAGTCCACCAACTTCCTTTCGTCGCCGTAGATCCCAGACCTTGATGATTTCGTCTGTGCTCCCGGTTGCCAGCCATTTGCCTCCCTGAGGAGAGGCTGCAACAGCTCTCACGCACGCAACGTGCGCTGGGAAAATGAATATCGGCTTGAGGGAGACAGATAGCTGGCCAGGGAGATCTTTCTCAAGTAAAACACGGCCTTCTAGGCCATAGAGCAATTTCTCATAGGTCCCTACAATAATTTTGAATGCGGAAGGCGCGGCCGACTCGGCGTTTGGGCTGGCAGTTTGGGGGAGCTTTTTTGTCGAGCTAGACGGCTCTGAAGGACCAGGTTCGGTGGACTTGTGGCTAGCAGACTCTGAGATCCTGGCACGCTTTACCATGGTGGAGGATGGGGTGGCACAGTTTCAAAAATTGACAAGCGCGGAGATCATGTGATGGAAGCGCCTGCAGGGCCGGCTCCGACCTGACATCTTCGGTCGGCCACCACGCCGCCCCGGCGTGGCAAATCAACATGACAGCAGCATATGGAGCTCTCAAATCTACGTCCAAGAGTGGCAGTTCCTCGAGGGCTTGGGCTCCAGAGCGTGAATTTCGGGAGTGTGCTGGGCAATGTGATAAGAGAAGCTCTTGGCTCGACTGGGGCGCTCGGATAATGGTCTCCCCGGTCTGCCCGCTCGCCATCCCGCCAATCTATGGTGTTTGCTTGCTACGCGTGGTCGTTCCTTGGCTCTGGTTTACGCAAGAAATGTCCCTTTCGTAGCTACTCGCCTAACTCCGGATACTTGCTTATCTGCGGTGGAGATGATGGTCGACCCAGGCACCAACAGCCCCGAAGCGTTATCATGTGCTCACCTACCTATCGCATGGCGCTCGCACTGCGATTGGAAGCCTAGCCCTTGCCTTCGCGTGCTGCACGCTTCCCTGTCGCAGCCGGAGAATCCCACCTTCCTCTGCTGCCAAGAATGGAGCACCCACTTCAACAGCTCCTGACTTCTTATATTCGCACTGCTCCCATTCACTCAACCCATCCTCACACCCCCCTTCTTTGCGACACCTGTGGCCTCCTCCCCGTCCAGGTATTTCACCATGTCGCACAACGAGAAAGACTACTATGCGGACGACAAGACTGGTTCGCTGGAGAAGGGCCAGGACCACGTCGCCTACTCTGCGCCGGTTGAGCAATCTGACCCGAGGTACCATTTCGACTCCCATGATCTCGGTAGGATTACTTGCGCGTTTCTGCAGTTGTGGTATTGACATTCCCCAACAGACCAGGTCCAACGGCGTCTGAAACAGCGTCATGTACAAATGATTGCAATTGCAGGAACTATCGGAACGGGTCTTTTCCTTGGCTCTGGAAAGGCGCTTGCTCGCGCTGGACCTGCTGGTGCACTGTTGGCGTATATGCATGTCAGTTGAAACGCCTGCGGCATTGCCCATGTAGCTTACGCGTGCCTTAACCAGGTCGGCTCGGTTGCGTATTCATCGCTCTGCGCTGTTGGAGAGATGACGTGCTTCGCTCCTATCTCCGGCTCCTTCCCCCACTTTGCGGCCCGATGGGTCGACCCAGCGCTCGGCTTTGCTGTTGGCTGGAATTACTTCTACGTGAGTCGAATTCACGTCGCACTGTTAGTTTCGGGCTCATGGTGTTGTGTTTCAGACTCAATGTATCACAGTTCCGGTCGAGGTTACGGCTGCCCAAATTATCTTGACGTTCTGGGATCAGAGCGTGAGTAGAAGATGATGGGCCATGATACTACTTACTGACGCCCGTCTGTAGCACACCCGCGGTATTGCTTATACTGCAATCATCATTGTTTTGATGTGCTCGATCAATTTGTTCGGTGTGAAATACTTCGGAGAGTCCGAGTTCTTCTTCGCCATCATCAAACGTGAGCAATCAGCCCAGCATATGCCTTTTCCACACTAACCACATGACGCAGTGTCGCTCATCACCGGTCTAATTTTGGTTGGGCTTATCATTGATCTTGGCGGAGGCCCTGATGGTGATCGCCGTGGTTTCCGTTACTGGAAGAATCCCGGTGCTTTCAACACTTGTCAGTTGGTTTGTGCTGGAGCGCCTAGATTTGTGTACTTACTCAAGCTACAGACCTTGTCGACTCGCCTGTCTCTACTGGACGATTCCTCGGTATACTCGGGGTACTCGTCCAGGCTGCGTTCTCCTTCCAGGGTATGGAGCTTGTTGCCATGTGAGTATTTACTGGTTTTCGCAGGACTTGTTGTTAACTGTTTTACAGCGCTGCGTCCGAGACCGAGAACCCGCGCCGCAACATCGCCAAGGCTGTCCGCCGTGTGTTCTACCGTATCTTGGTCTTCTACATCCTTGGCATCTTGATTACTGGCATGATCGTTCCACACAATAGCCCCGAGCTGCTTCAGGACACTGGAACTAGCGCGCAATCTCCGGTGAGTAGCTTCACGTATCTAGTAACGAGAGCCAGACCTCAATTGTGTTACTCTAGTACGTTATCGCCATCAACCTCGCCGGAATCAAGGTTCTGCCCCACATCATCAACGCATGTGTCTTCACTTCGGCTTTCTCTGCTGGCAACTCTTTCCTTTTCACCGCCTCTCGTATTCTCTACGGCCTTGCCGTCCGTGGCCAAGCACCGCGCATTTTCGCCAAGTGCACAAAGGCTGGCCTACCGATTGTTTCGGTTGGGTTCTGCGTACGTCCAAGATTCACATGATGAAGGGCATTGATTCACGTATCGTTTATAGTCGCTCTTCTCTCTCCTCGCGTTCATGAATGTCAGCACCGATGGATCCACCGTCTTCAACTGGCTCGTCAACCTGACCACCATCGGTGGATTCTTCACGTAAGTATCATGAGAGGGTGGGTATCGTTTGTAGTAACACCCTCGTAATAGGTGGTGTGCGATCAACTTGACATTCATCCGCTTCTACCGAGGCTTGAAGGCGCAGGGTGAGAATAACGTAAAGATTTCCTGTTTGACACGCCACTGACCATGTTGTTCTAGGTATTGACCGCACCCAGTTCATCTACTACTCCGGCCTCCAACCTTATCTCTCCTACTGGGGTGTGTTCTGGACTGCGTTATTCATTATCATCAACGGTTTCGCCGTCTTCTTTGACTTCAACGCGTCGGACTTCATCACTGCGTGTACGTGCCGCCCTGAGACTGCGTCTTGCAGACACTTACGCCTCTCACTTAGATATCAACATCCCGATCTTCTTCGGCCTGTACGCTTTCTGGAAGATCTACAAGAAGACCAAAGTATGGAAGGCCCATGACATGGACTTTGTCACTGGCATTCCATCGATCGCAGAGACCGAGGCGCCAGAGGTTCCGCCCAGGAATCTTGGGGAGAAGATTGCGAATGTTCTTTTCTAGGGGGTTGTACTTTGGTTGTATGCGTAGTGTTTGTTTATATAATCCACCTCTTTCTCTGTTTTAACATACTACAATGCAATATAAATTTCTTGACAATCTGTTCATATTTGAGGACTGGGCATTCTGTTTGAGATTTTAATAGATGTGGGTAGATGCTAGTCGGAAACATGTTGGTTGAGCGGCGCAATTCAGATATACCAGTTTCATGACGATTTCTGTCATGAGTCGTGTACCGTTTGATTTGAGACTGCTAACCATAAAACAAGGACCTTGACGCCAAGTGAACGTATGAGATTCAGATACAACATCTTGATTTGTGCATAACTGCTTCATCAGGAACCAGTCATCATCCTGGGACGCCTTATCAGTGCTGAAACACGATTGTATGCAAACCGCCAGCAAATATCAGCAGCACATCAGCGCATATAAGTCGTCCCAAGATGATGACCGGTTCCTGATGTTGACATCTATTCTTCATATGAGGTAAGGTAAGTATCTTCTTGCCGGTAGATTCACCACAATGAGACCTACTATTACGCTCAAACCGCGCAGCACCACAAAAGCCGCCCTGTGTCTTCATTCGTGCTTGTTTGGCGCAACATAACCAGCGAGACGAATGATGTTCATCTGGATCCGCTCGAACACTATGGAGCCAGGCTCTCGCATGGAACACACAAAACGGTCAGGGAATAGAATCCGATCCGTTACTATACAGGCAACTAATGAAATGCGCATCCAAGCAGCATTGGCACAAGCTTAAGATTGAATAACTGATCTTAGTGAAGGTGTAACAATTCAAGCCGATGGATTGGCAGTGCCCCGTTTCTTAGCTCCGAAAACATATCGTTCGTATGGTAGTTCCGTGGGCAAAGTAGAGGCGCATATAGAGGTGCTATGAAGGCCACGATCCCAGCGTATACACGTTCGCGGAGGGCAAGGTCAGCGCGTTAAGTCTGAAAGCAGATAGAAAGCTGTTCATAGTGGGAGGTTCGGAGAGAAGAGCGTAGAAGATTCGAGCAAAACGGACCCGAGCCGCCAGCAAAATGCGCATTTAGTCTGGGGTAGACGCGAATAGACTAATATGACCTAAAGAGGAGCATGACCCGCGGACCAAGAACACGTGATCGTCATAAGAGCTTGCGCGTCCCGAGAACGTTCGAGCGGCGTCTCACAGCAGCCACATCCATCTGCACTCAAAATCATATAAGAGCCCGCGCCAAAAGAGTGTCTGCAGCTACCTTCCCACGACTTAGCCATGTCTCTCGATCCCTCCGGTGCCGCTGCCCAGCCTGGTCCTGACGATGTCTCGACCGCGATTCTCCGCCCAAAGAAGTCGTGCGTGTGATGTTCCGTGTATGCGTCTCCTGTGCTGACAAGCTACGTCCCAGCCCCAACCGTCTCATCGTCGATGAAGCCACGTCCGACGACAATTCGATTGCAACCCTCAACCCCAACACCATGGAGGCGCTTCAGCTCTTCCGTGGCGATACTATCATCGTTCGGTGAGGCCTTTTCTTGAGTCAATAAGAGCCACGGCTGATAGCTCGTTTGACTGCAGTGGCAAGAAGCGCAAGGATACCGTCCTTATCTGCTTGAGCTCAGACGATGTCGACGAGGGCAAGATTCAAGTGAACAAGGGTAAGCTGACTGTTCTGCGACGCGTCCCTATGCTCATCTTTGAATACCTTAGTTGCGCGTAATAATCTGCGCGTCAAGCTTGGCGATCTCGTCAACGTTCAGCCTTGTCACGATATTAAATACGGCAAACGCGTCCACGTTCTTCCTTTCGACGATTCGGTTGAAGGGTTGGGCGGAAATATCTTCGAGGTCTACCTGAAGCCGTATTTTCTCGAGGCATACCGACCTGTTCGCAAGGGCGACACCTTCCTTGTGCGAGGAGGAATGCGTACCGTGGAGTTCAAAGTCATCGAGACTGACCCTGCCGAGTTCTGTATTGTCGCACAGGACACGGTAATACACACAGGTGGGCTATTTTCACTACGATACTGTAGCTTTTCTCAATGACCGCAGAGGGCGAGCCTGTAAAGCGCGAGGACGAAGAGGGCAACCTTGCTGACGTTGGCTACGACGACATTGGTGGATGCCGCAAGCAGATGGCACAGATTCGTGAACTGGTTGAACTTCCGCTCCGACACCCGCAACTATTCAAGTCGATTGGTATCAAGCCTCCTCGTGGTATCCTCATGTTCGGCCCACCTGGAACGGGAAAGACACTTATGGCTCGCGCGGTTGCAAACGAGACCGGCGCGTTCTTCTTCCTGATCAACGGCCCGGAGATTATGAGTAAAATGGCCGGCGAGTCGGAGAGCAACTTGCGCAAAGCTTTCGAGGAAGCCGAAAAGAACTCTCCTGCAATCATTTTCATTGACGAAATCGACAGCATTGCGCCGAAGCGCGAGAAGGTTGGTGGTACTTGTGTGCCAGCCAACCACTTTGCTCACCGTCTAATTTTTGCAGACCAACGGAGAGGTTGAGCGCCGAGTCGTTTCACAGCTCCTGACCTTGATGGACGGTATGAAAGCGCGCTCGAACGTCGTTGTGATGGCTGCGACAAACCGACCCAACTCGATTGATCCTGCTCTCCGCCGCTTCGGCCGTTTCGACCGCGAAGTGGACATTGGCATCCCTGATCCTATCGGCCGCCTTGAGATTATGCGCATTCACACCAAGAACATGAAGTTGGCCGACGATGTGGATTTGGAACAGGTATGTTTGGTGTTCTTCTGTTAAGTGGGATTCTACTAATCCTTAATGTCAGATTGCCTCTGATACACATGGTTATGTCGGCTCCGATATTGCTTCCTTGTGTTCGGAAGCCGCGATGCAGCAGATTCGTGAGAAGATGGACCTCATCGACCTTGATGCCGATACCATCGACGCGGAGGTCCTTGATGCCTTAGGCGTTACGATGGAGAACTTCCGTTTCGCGCTTGGTGTCTCCAATCCTTCCGCACTGCGCGAGACCGTTGTGGAAGTCCCTACCGTCAAGTGGTCCGATATTGGTGGTCTCGAGAAGGTCAAGCAGGAGCTTCAGGAGACTGTGCAATACCCAGTCGAGCACCCCGAGAAATTCCTCAAGTATGGCATGTCCCCATCCAAGGGCGTGTTGTTCTACGGACCTCCGGGTACTGGTAAAACCTTGCTCGCCAAAGCTATTGCGAATGAATGTCAAGCCAACTTTATCAGTATCAAGGTATGTATGCGCTCACTCATGTTTTGGCTATCGGGCTTACGCCTCTCATCTTAGGGACCCGAATTATTGACTATGTGGTTCGGAGAGTCCGAAGCGAACGTACGAGACGTCTTTGATAAAGCTCGAGCCGCAGCGCCTTGTGTCATGTTCTTCGATGAGCTGGACTCTATCGCAAAAGCTCGTGGCGGCGGCGGAGGGGATGCGGGCGGCGCTGGTGATCGTGTTCTCAACCAGATCCTCACGGAGATGGATGGCATGAACGCCAAGAAAAACGTCTTCATCATCGGAGCGACGAACCGGCCCGATCAGATTGACTCTGCCTTGCTGCGTCCCGGTCGTCTCGATCAGCTCATCTACATTCCTCTTCCTGATGAGCCATCTCGTATTTCCATTCTCCAGGCTGCGCTTCGCAAATCTCCTGTGTCACCCAAGGTCGACATGACCTTTTTGGCTAAGAATACGCATGGGTTCTCCGGTGCCGATCTTACCGAAATCTGTCAACGGGCTGCCAAGTTGGCAATTCGGGAGAGCATCGACGCGGATATTCGCCGGGCACGCGAGCGTCGCGACCGCGAAGACGGCGATGCCGAGATGGAAGATGAGGAGGACCCAGTTCCAGAAATCACCATCGAGCATTTCGAGGAAGCTATGAAATTCGCGCGCCGTTCGGTCTCTGACCAGGATATCCGTCGATACGAAATGTTTGCACAGGTCAGTGTATTTTCATTTGGAATGTCCTTTCACGCTGACTGACGCATGATATCATTAGAACCTGCAACAGTCGCGATCCTTTGGGTCGTCCTTCAAATTCCCTGAAGGAGGTGCACCTGGAGGCAATCAGCCTGGTTCCGGAGGGGCTGCCTTTGCTGCTGACGACGCGAACGACGATGATCTCTACGCATAATTATTTCTCGCTGTACCCCGTCTCCTGAGTTGTGTCGTGAAATATAAACTTTTTATGTATTTGAACTTCCCACGTGATTCTCACGGGGAGGGAACCCGGCTAAACTTGAACAGCGCACCGATATTCCTGACGTCAGACAGACTCGATCTCGGTAGCTTGTGATTGTGTCTGACTGACGCTCAAGTATAAATCGACTCTCGTTATCGACTCCATCACTTACGTCCAAACACATCATGTCCGCCACGACAACATCGAGCCATTTGGCCAAGATTAGGTAGGTGCTTAATCCAACCCGGTTTCACACCTCTTAAGCAGACACCCGTAAAACAGATGGGCACCCTTACATATCCCACGAGCCCGCCGCCTACAGACCGCCGTCGTTTGTATTTGGGCGTTGCTTTTGCCGCTCTGTACCGCAGCGTTTTGCTTGTGTTGGTGCGTTTGAGAAATTTCGGAGCTTGGATGTTACAAGAGACTAAAACGATCAACTAGTTCCGTACCATTGCTATGGCCGTTTTTAATATCGTATCTAGTCTGGGCTCTTGTATTTGACGAGAGTCCTGAGAAAGGAGGCAGGCCTAGCCGATGGTTTCGTCAGTCGAGGATATGGAAGTATTTTGCTGAGTATTATCCCGCAAGGTGAGTCTGGTTTACCGTGAGACTCGTATATAAACTTGAACTTGGTGGTTTATAGAATGGTTAAGGTACGTTGTATGTGTGCAGGGACTTGCAATATGTCTTAGGACAACCAGGAAACCGAATTACCCCCAGACCGACCTTACCTCTTTGGATATCATCCTCACGGAATCATTGGAATGTGCGTTCGATTCTCATCTTGTCGAACGGGAGACTCATAGTATCAAATTGTGTTCCAGGGGCGCTTTCGCTACGTTTGCTACTGACAGTAAGTACGAGGGACAAGAATACGTTCATGATGTTTAACATACATGCCAGGTACTGGGTTCTCTCGTCATTTTCCTGGTATCAACCCCCACCTCTTGACTCTGGCCTCGAACTTTAACGTCCCGTTTTACCGGGATATCCTTCTGCACCTGGGAATATGCTCCGTTAGCAAACGATCTTGCGCAAATATTCTAGGACGAGGTCCTGGGCAAGCAATATGTAAGCCGGTTTGCGGAACATCTTGACCTGATCTCAGGGCTCTTGCTGCAGGTATCGTCATTGGAGGCGCGGCTGAAAGCTTAAGTGCACACCCTGGAACCGCTGACTTGACTTTAAAGCGACGCCTTGGGTATGTTTCTACTTGGGTTGTGTCGAGAAGCTCTCAAGCTGAATACCGCATCCAGGTTCGTTAAAATTGCTATACAACATGGGTGAGGGCTTCGTTTATGAGCGTTTCGCATTTGGCTGATACCATCGTGGGCAGCGCAGACCTGGTCCCAGTATTTTCTTTCGGAGAAAACGACGTGAGAGATACACTGGGTGTTCTAGTGCACGTGTTTGCTCAGGCATCATCTCGCTAGATATACGAACAATTGTCGAATGAGAAGGGAACTACAGTATACAAGTTACAGAAAAAATTCCAGTCTGTGTTTGGGTTCACGCTTCCACTGTTTCATGGGAGGGGTCTTCTGAATTGTATGTACTCTATCTGGTCGTTTGAAGCATACTAATTACGGCAACCTAGATAATTTTGGTTTAATGCCCTACCGACGGCCGATAGTATCAGTTGTGGGTCGGCCTATCCGAGTCAAGAAAGTGGTTGATCCGTCCAAAACGCAAGTCGAAGAGACACAGAAATTGTATATCGATGAACTCATGCGGTAAGTGGATAGTTCAAGACTGTTTCACTCCGTGGTCTAAGGTTTCTTTAGCATATGGAACACATACAAAGATCTGTATGCACGAGACCGCACAAGGTTGGTAGCGTGTCGTTTTTGTCATGTTTCCAGGTAATTGACGTGCACGCTGTAGGGAACTGAGGCTGGTTGCGTAACGGAAAATTTAGTCGAATTACCTGTTTGCTATGTACATACCTCAAACCAAGTACGATTTGTGCTGGAGATAGAGCATGATGATACTGCGAATCCATCACGTGACTTATTGCCGCACGTGCTTCGCTTCTGCTTCCTGCTTATTAGAGCATCGTCACTCTCCTTTGGCTCGTTCTCCTTCAGCGCGCCTGGACGTACATCAGTGTCATGGACGCCGAAGACCACACAGAAGTACCTAGCTCTAACCTAGATATGACACCGAACGACCGAAATAATTCACCAGGTCAGACCAGGGCTAGCCGTTCCGCGAGTCCACCAGGTTGGTCTACAAGGCATTAACCTCTCTGCCTGCTCTGAGTAATTATAGTATTTGCTAACAAAGCCGCCATTATAGTTCACGATACTCCGCCCGACGAACGGCAGCATGCTATGTCTAAGGAAACGAAGCCTGCTGTAGGTAGACTGGCACGATGCCCTTGTGCACCTGGGCGGTGGCTGATGAATTAGGTTCAAAGCTTGCGATTTCCTCCACAGCACCCGGGGAAGAGCGGTCCACAGATACGAAGAAGACCTTAGTTGACACCGTGACGGACAAGATACGAGGCGAATCTATGACTTTACCTCCAGACACCCCGACCAAAGATCCAAAATCTACCATACCTGAAGTATGGATTTTCGTTCGAAAATTGTGGATATATTTAATTTTCTTATTAGTTTAGTAACGATCATTCGGGTTCGGACGGCGATTCGTCTGACAAGGAGCGGAGCAGAAAGCGGAAACTATCGAGTCGTAGTAGTGCCGCGACTGAAGTAGCGGTGCGACTTCATCCAAAGCGGCCCAAGGAAAGCGACGTTCCTGAGCGCGAGGAAGACCACGAAGAGGCAGCCTCAAACGTGCCACCTGAAGCAAATAGTCAAAAACCGAGTCAGGTGGTGAGTATCTGTGAAGTGGAACCTGGGTTATACTCATTGACCTCGGGCGCTAGTTTGGCTTCGGTTCATTCGCGTCTGTTAAGTCTCCCTTTACCACAGGTCAGACGGTAGGTATCCTTGTTGGTGCCCTGAGTCGCTGGTACTAATAAAACTGCGAAGAACACTGTTGTGGCCGCTGATACTTCGTCAAGCATACCAAGCCAATCGGGCGTCCTTAATAACAGCTCCAACTCGCCAGCCCCAGACGGTCCACCTCCATCGGTTGCACTAGCCAACACCCAGTCCGTTCTGCCACCAAAACAGTCAGGCCCGAGTGGGTTTGCAGCATTCGCTGCTGCCTCGCCTTTTAAGAGGTCCTCAGTTACTCTACCATCCTCCGACATTACACCCTCATCGGAGCAGCGGGAATCCCTTGCCGGCCCCGTTCGTCGATCAAAGTCACCGGTTGGGAAGCATCAGGCTTTTGGTCAGTATAGCGCTGGGGTATCCCGCTTTGGAAATTTGGCCGCCCGGAAGTCTCCTCAAGAGGACTCGGACCGACGAACGGTCAATGCCGAATTCGGGTTGGGGGACACTGTAGGGTTTGAGGATATCCTCAAGGCCAAAGGAGATGAGGTTACCATTCATGCTGCTGAAAAACTTGACATCCAGGAAATCGAACGTAAGCCACTGGATCTCGTATTCTTCTGACATTCGCATTAACGATGTTCGCTCAGACAATACCGGAGAGGAGGACGATCTCACTATTTTCCAAACGAGAGCCAAACTATACACTCAGGACGAAACTTTTGCTTACAAGGAACGAGGCACTGGGTTGCTGAAAGTCAACGTACGACGCAATGATGGGGAAGGAGCGAGGATCGGTGATTGCAGCAAAGTAATTATTTCTGTTTACTGACCAGCTGTTGACAGTGATGCGAGCGGAAGGAGTTTTACGGCTATTGTTAAACATGCCTCTATATCCTGGTCTCATCTGCGAGTTGGGACCAGACCCGAAGTTCGTCAAGGTTGCCGAAATTACCACTCATGAGCGAAAACTACATGCAGTAAAGGTTCGTTGTTGGCTTGCATCTGTCTTGGTAATTTATTGAAGCTCTGTGCTAGGTCGGGAACGCGAAAGTGGCGCAGGAACTCTATGACCATTTACTAGACAACACCCCTAGTAAATCATTACTCACGAAAGCTGTATGAGAGCCGTAATATCATTTCCATGTCCATCTCTACTATCACCACTGTAGGCCCGCTACGTAAAAAACCGGAAGATGATTACTGGTGGCTTATAAACATGTTCTTGCCGGTGACTGTAGCCGTTTGTTGCGGAACTTACAGGCGATTGGCTAGGCTCGTAACCAGCCACCTTGTCGCGCTCAACTTCGCCGTGAGTGAGGGCGGGAGCGCTCGTTTTGTTACCAGAAACCCTGCTCCATTTTGGGACATATTATGTCAACCTTCTGATAGCACATGATTCATAAGCTGATTGTTGCCTAGAGATCAGTTCCTTTTTAGGCAAGTGCTGACGTCAGCCTCTGATATCAAGCAATCAGCGGCTAAGCGCTGCCACGGAGCTTAGTGGAAACCTACTAGTGATCTGAGGGGGGTCGGGAACTCCCCACCACACTTGTAACTAGATGTTTGTCAACTAATAAATATTGTTTCTAAAGGCTATTTACCTTGGTTCAAACCATTAGAATTAAAAAAATTGAAGTGTGCCAGGTCGGACATGAGGCTTGGCACAAGGGAGAAATCCTTAGAACGAAATCTAGTTCAGTCTATGTTTGATGAGTTTGGGAAGCGCAGTGCCACATCAGAGGCCAATATCCCTCAAAACGCATCTACCACAACCACACAGCCTCCAACTCCCCTTTGGAAACCTGCACACCCTGGAATCTATCAGCTACTACTGTCCTACGCTTGCTCTTACTGGCCTGACCTTGATTTGCGCCACGATCTTGACTCAGAGCCCGGAGGAGTTGCATTTATTGGTGACCATGTTGCATCGTCGCTTTCATATGTGACTAGGTCTGGTATCCATTATGGCTCATCCACTGCAAAGCACAGCTGCCGAGATCAGAATGCTTTTGTCAGGTTCAATAGACAAAGTGTACCATGCCGACTCATCAACCATTTCAACCTCAGTGTTCCTGGTCGGCCACCAACTACCTGCTCTGTGGTGCAGCGCTTCATGCAGGATGACAGCCTTCCCAGTGTTCCATGGGACCTCTAGTACGTATATCACACATCAAACTCTGTACTAAGAGCTGACCAGATTTTGTTTTTAGTGCTGTTGAGCTCGGGATCTTTACATCCTACGCAGATCAATTAGGTCCGATGGAGGTTGTTGACTCGGACATGATTCAATCTCCGTTGGCCCTCTGTACCGTCCGTACGATGCGTGACCAACGGAAGATTTGGATATCAATTGCTTATAATCGAGTGCGTGCATCATCCTCACAGTGAAGCTAGACGTACTGACCTAAGTTTTTTGACGTTTACAGTCCAGTACAGAAGATTACAAAGATGTAGAGGGTCTTGGAGAGGATGGCAAAGAAAATGCCGAATAGATGCTCGTAAAATAGTGGATGCATTGAATTATGTACTCAAGAGCAACCCTGCCTGAAAGCGCTCGCTTTTGAGCATAAAATCGCCTCCTAAATGCGCCGCAATGCTCGGTGTACGCAAAAACAAAGGTGTCATGCATTGTTGCATTCAACAGACAATCTAAATCATGCGCTGGGCGTTGGTATGTCTCACGTGTATGAATAAGCGAGGTGCGTTGATGCAGATGAATTGTAAAAGTGCATCTGCGCATCTAGTATGTACAAGCACAGGGGCGTATCTGGGGTACAAAAGCGCGATGGTGCGTACAAGTTACAAGGGCGTAGCAGTGCATGTTGGATATGGGAGCGCGAGCAGCGCAGGAGTGTGAGCGGATACAAGTGCCTGTGTACTCAAAAGAGGCTGATGGGGTGCCGGTGCATAGGGGTGCCAAGATAGAGTGGTGTGCACAGGGGCAATGCGATGTGCGTACTAGATGGGGATACAGTACATGTATGAGATTTTGGAGCACGCCAGCACATGTGGAAAACCAAAGGTGCATTGGTGCATATGGAGTACCCAAGGGCGGAGGTATGTTTGCAGTGTTTGAGCGTGTTGGCGCATGAAACAATTGGGAACAAGTAGACACATACAGGATGCAAAAGCGTGGCAGTGCGCACAGGGTATAGAAGCGCTGCAGCGTGTGCGGAGATAAGAGAACAGCAGCGCGTAGGGTATATGGAGCGCAGCGGCGCGTGGGAGTGCAAGCGGTACGCATAGAAGTGGGAATGGTGCGTGTAAGATAGCATAGTGAAGGGGCACGGGATGTGTATCCTAGAGGGACATGGTGTCACCTAAATAGATGGGATGAGAGCATATAAAATTGGATTATGCTTTGTGCATAGTCAAAAAGGCCAACTCAAGCCATGCGCAGGTGATTTATACCCTCAAGCTCAAGTTTGCGAGTCATGTAGCTCAACCAGTCATTGTTAGGGGCACGAAATCAACATTTCAACAGCTGTACCAATAAAGCAAGTGTACAAGGCTGTTGGGACTAGGTACAGAGGCGTTTAGGCATGCAATAGGTACAAGAAACAAATGTGCGCCGGCAAACGGCCACACATGTACTTATATCGTAAATGTGGTAAGAGTACTAAACTTATCTGCACGTGACATACCATTGGCAGTTGTCACATGACCGCCCCACCTCAAGCCACCCCCGACGTCTGTGACCGCCAGCGCAGGCCAAGAATGACAAATTAAGTGTTATTCTACATATGAAAATGACAGGAGCATACTCGGCTCTACTCTCCTTCCTCACTGCTACCATCACGGCTGTCCCTATCACTGCCCTCAAACCCACCTGCACCCAGCTCTTCTTCATCTCCCTTGAAGTCAAGGTCTTCCTGCAGCTTGTCTATTGTCTGGCCATCTAGGTTAGCTGCAAGTGCTCCCTTGCCATCAACAAGCTTTCGGCAAACTTTCCTAAGCTCCGATTTTGGTACTGACTGCCTATTGCTCTGTGGCTTGCGTTTCTTCACATTTGACTTGGGGGACCAGGCTGGCTTGTCATCCGCAATCACACGGCAAGTTCAAGTCCATTCTTGATTCTGTGCTAGAACCTCGGGCTTCACCATCCATCTATGTAGCAGGTATTTGTTGAGATTGTTTCGTGGTGGGGGTCCTTCGCGAGGTGGGCCAGGAATTCTCTTTTGATACCCTCGGGGTGGATCAGGGTCTTCAATCTCATCAACCGCCTTCTTCATGGCAACAAACTGGTTGTATGTGGGTCAGTAAGCACCAATCTAACTCCCATCTGCCCCCTACTCACCTCATTGCTCAAAAATGACCACGGCCGAGATATGAAATTTTTCGTCTTGCGTCTTGTTCCATCCGCCATATCTTCATATTCTGTTTTGTCCTGAGATTGAGCGCCAGGGGTGGCCATAGTATCTTGCTGCATCTGGGTATAAGGTGCGTCGGGTGGTAGTTTTTCCATCCTACAAGATCGTGAGTGCATTTTCTGTTCACATACATAAGTTATATCAAAGAGACAGCTTTTGAGATCTTGGCTTACCCCCAATGTGCGTGTCTGATATCCCGCAGTCTTCTTCTTCTTTGCTGGATGTGCTGTGCCATCATCTGCTGTGTCGCTCCCAGTGCTGCCCTCTTGTTTGTCCTGGATTTGTTGAGCCGCTTGCTGAGCCTGTTCCTTGAGGTACGTTCAATATTTTTCAGCCTCGTAAGCATACTTAGCCACGCAACGCTTTTGAATTGTTGCATCCGTCGCTTGCTCTAGCACCAATTCTGACTGCGGCAGTTGTTGTGCCCCCCGACTCCGAACAAATTTGCACCACTCTTTAAGAGGTTGTTCATTTATTGGGTCATTGTGAGGCTTTGTGAGGTCAAATTGGATATATGCACGCCGACCAGGTCCTTTGCCCTTGGCTGGCCAGCCAGGGTCTTGAGGGGTAAGTCCATACGGATACCCAATGCGCTCAGGCTTCAATCGATCCACATCTCCATATAGGTGAAAGAGACAGCTGTTGACGACATCCTACAGATAAAAGAGGTGAGTAATTACTCTTGGCCTCAATATATTCTAACCTTCAAAAGTTTTGAGGTGTAGACCTTCTCCTGGTTCACCGTAGCCGCGCCCTCACCCCCTCCAAACCCATGTGCACCGGCAAGCAATCCAGGTCCACCAGCTACAGCGGGCAGCGCCTCGCCTGTTCCATCACCAGGTGGCTGGTTCTCTTTGCGCTCCGCATCTCCTTTGTCAATGCCATTGTTATCTTCTGGATCCATCGTCAAAAGGGTATCCAGGTAAGCATAAGCGTCTCCTGAAGTAATTGCTGCAGTCAATAACTTGGTCTGAACGTTGTCCATGGTTTGTCCAGCAACCAGCGTATGGAGAAGCTTAGTTGCTTGAGATTGAAACTCACGTAAATCACTGTGTTCCTTTGCCATTGCCTTGAATTGACGCTTTAATTGCTGTATGCCTGTCTCTAGGGTCAATATCTTTTTACCCAACAGCTTATTCTGTTTTTCAGTGTCATCCAAGCTGTTCTATAGCTGATCCACAGTCTCCTCAAGATGTAAGCACTTCTGTTTTAGTTCATCAATTGCTTCGCCCTGAGCTCTTTGGGCTTGTTGACTAGTGGAAGCGTTCGCCAAAGAAGCCATCAATTAGCTGGTTTGGCGATCAGAGAGGGACAGAGAGGCAACCAAGGGCAGAAATAGGGGGTGGGAGCTCCCAGGGGGTCAGCACCAAGTTGAAAGCACCACTGGTGTTGCAGAAGAGTATTGAGGCGATGTATTAAGGTAGTAATGAACGTTTTATGGTATCAAAACAAGTGTTGTGTTGAGAATGGTGGAGGAAACGAGTGAAACGCAAAGGATAGGGGTAGGGCGATCTACGCGCCATAGTCACGTGCATTGCCTGTAATTGGGCCGTAATGGCCCTCATGATATATAATTACGAGACATCACAGGAGGTGGCGTAATCACATGATTATTTCACTGTAATGCCGAGGTAATGTCAGATGACTGAGACATTACAGCCAACCTGTAACATCCGACCTCCCCTAGTGTCATTGAAGCTCTGAGCTCTCTGAGAAGCATAACCAGCCTGAAGCTAGCCCAGCTCATGTAAACATTGTGGTGATGTGTTAGGGAAAAGTAGCCCTGGCTGCAACCAAATTTGGCAGATATCCAGTTTTATGACTGCTGTAACTGGTTACAACCAGTTGCATGAGTCCTATGAGCACAGAAATTTGGTTGCAGCTGATTGCTGTGCATAAATTCCCAGATGAATGAATACAACCTGGTGTGTGAAGAATGTATATGTTCTGTGGTGATGTAGGGCAGCTTGGCATGGGCTGTGGGATGGATATGGCGAATCAACCATGCTGAATACACCGGTAGTGACTAAAGAATTGCTGGAACAGTCTGTCAAACCAAAACAGGTGGGGGTGGGGTGACTGTTTACTGACCAGCCAGTATTGACATTTTGAACACTTGGCTTTGAACACTGATGGCCTATGGCTGCCAGGGCTGCTTTGTAAAGCCTAGCTGTGCTCTTGTTGAAACAACAAAAATTAGCGTGTGTTTTTTGCCAACATTGGCACAAGTTCCAGAGACCTGCACCCTTGGTTGGCTGTTTTTGGGGTTCTCAGGCACCCTTTTCCCTGCATCTTTGCATAGACTTCAAGACTGTTCTATCTGCTTTCTCAGCTAGAAATTGGGCCATATACACAGTACCATGGCTGGCACTACCTTCAAAAACAGTCCTTCATCCCCCACAGTCACCCCATCCACACCTGTTGCTGTATGACAGTGTGCTCCAGTGAT
>WSLO01000251.1:2202-13233 GCA_019677385.1 Ceratobasidium sp. 392
AATTATTAATGGGACCTACTTATAACCTCGAGTGCCAGGCACCTCTTTCCCATCCTCATCTAACATGGCTACATTTCGGCGGTAATTTGCACCCCCAAGAGCCACAATTTGGTTTTCCCAATGCCGCTTTTCCCGCATGAGCCTATTGATCTCATCGTTCAGGTCCCGTACTTCGTAATCCGTAAGACCGGCTATTATCGTCCAAACGAGTCATGGTTCAGTGGTGACGTGTGTTACAAAAGAGGGAGAAGGCACAACGCACCGTCCTGGATCTTAGAGACTTTGCGGGAAATCTCTCGGAGAATCTCTCCACGCCAACGTTCACAGTCGCGCAAGCTCTTGCACGCGCTAGCCATCCGAGGACGTTTGTCGCCCTTTTGCGCGAGACCTAACTCGGCGGCTTGCGCTTCGCGAAAGCGGTAAAGCATGGACCTATGGGGCAGACGTCAAGGAGCAGCAACAGTAAAAAAAACTATATGGAACTTACTGCGCCTTTTCCTCATTGCGTGCCTATCATACAGATGTTAAGTTGGCGTTGATAACCTGCCTATGTGTGATAGTCAAAATTCTACTTTACCATTGTGAAGGTTGGCAAGAGTTGTGTTTTGGTGTGGCTGTGCAGTCCCAATGCTGACTAATTCGTTCCCGCACTGCAACCAATACATCGGAACTCTGCTTCCTCACCACTGCTAGCCTACAGCTATAAGTGTGCTTGCTATGCTTTCGCTCTATCAGCCCTGTCCCTCATGTCTGACTTCTCACCTCTGCCCGCGGAGATAACCCTTCAGATAATTAGTTGTATGTTCCACCAGGCAGATTCAACAACTGAAGCTGGAGGAGGGCGTCATCCTACTCACCCGCGCAAACCTCGTTGGCGCGAAATTGCCGGTCTCACTTGCACAAATCACTCTATGAGACTTTTTACTTTTCAACTTTGGTTCTCAACCTTTTTGCTGCGAAAGCCCTCTGACTTGAGAGACGGCCTGCGATTGTTTCCCAGCTTGCCGCTCTGGGTCAGGTAAGCGCCCTGCTTGCATCCTGCCGACCAAGTTCAAATTCTCACACTCGCCTAGCCGACTGTTTGTAACAATATCTTATTCCTGGGCCGAATCAGATCTTTCCGTCTTTCCTGAGTTCCAACGACTAGAGCAGGTTGCATTTATTGAGCATAATGACGCGTCCCCAGCGGAGGGAAACTTGTTTCTCATAGAGGCACTACAGCGTGTCCCTCGGACACGCCTAACTCATCTCTGCTGCTCGTTTGCCGACGCCGAGTATCTTGGATCTGCATGGCCATACCTCGGAGAATTTCCGCAACTCCAAGAGCTCCGTCTTTTGGTGTGTAGCCCTGCGTCGTGTGTAAGGCGTCCGAGACTACCCCGACTTGCTTTGGCGGAGGTGCGAATGCCGCTCTTAGAGGATATAAATGTTGTAAGTTCATTGCCCCTATCAAAAAATGATCCACCACGTGGGGAGCTTAAAACTCGGCTAGACTATTTATGTTGTACTGATACTCCACCACCTAGGAAATAATGGGACAGGTACTCTCCCGATCCCCCAAGCTTCGCAAGCTCTACACCGGGGTTTTTACTATCTCTGGAGGGTCATTACTCATGCACTGGGGGACACACGAGCTCGAACGACGAAACAGCCCACAGTACGATCCCTGGGCTTCGGATTGTCTGCAATGTCGCACAGACGCTGTGCCGGAAGCGCTTCGCAGGGCCGAATTGGCATCTTCTGCTTTGGCGAAAATTATCCCATCTCTGGAAAACATCGAATGGTCATCTTGGTTTGCGCCGATGAAGGCGGGAACCTTGACCATTGACGTAACAAGGGATGATTATGGGGAATTAATCAGTATGAACTCTACTCTGTATATGCTATGATGTACGTTAATGACCCGTGTAACACCACCCTGCATCCTGTATTTTACCGAGTTTTCCCCTGTGCCGAGACTTGTGCTTAAAAGTTATTTCGCTCTCGGGCCAAATACCCCTGTATGAATATTAACATGACCATCGGTATATTTGAACCTGACGGAGTCACGGATAGCATACACCAACGAATTTAGCCGAAATCGGTTTATAGCTACGATCATGCAAAGCAAAAGTAAACTTCGTAGGTTAACGTATTATTCCTGTTCAGATCAGGTTGGATTGGCAACAGGCATCGTAGTGGGAGCTAGTGACTGAGCAGCAACACCATTAGTATGCTGATTGACGTACTTAAGACGAAAGAGCAAACCTTGTCACTCGTTCCACCTGCATGCTCAGGGGTAGAACAACCCTGGTGGTGTGCCTCGTTGCTCATCCCGTGGGACACGGCGGCCAACGCACGAGCATTCCACAAGATAGGCTCTATGCCACCACGAGAACCGTCACCGGCACCTTCATGCCCGTGACCGGCTTTTGAGCCTTCACCAGCCATCACGGCTGAAGTCATCTCCGCGTTCGACGTGGGATTGAGTGCAGGGGGGACAGCAGCTTGTGTATGTCCAGGGTTGTAAGACAAGTTTGCAGGCTCGTCAAACGAAGAGCGCGAAGACGCCAGTGTTTGCTTTTCGGGCGTCAGTTCCTCCTGGGCAACCGATTAGCGCCTACGCTGAAAACACCTCCAGATTACATACCAGTCGTTTACGTGCCTGTGACCGCGCTCTGAGCTTTCGGAAAATAATATAGGCAATGACGATGAGGATGATAAGCCCGATGATTCCTGCCTTATGTTTTAGACAGTAAAAGTATTCAAGTCACTCTGGACTTGCCAAAAACGACCGCGAGTGCGATCTTGCCTGCTTTGCTCAACGGCTTGCTTGGTCCGCTGTTATAGTTATTATATCTGTACCCAGATCCTAATTTTCCGCTTAGACACGCGCTCGGCTTGTCAGAAGACTCGTGTACTTGCCTTTACTGCCCGATCCTCCAGAACTCTTTGAACCACTGCCCGACTTGGACCCCGACCCTCCTCGAGAGCCTCCTCCACTGCCCCCACGCGATCCCCCTGAGCCCCCAGCTGGAAGTCCTACAACAAGGGAGACGACGTTCAACAAGAGAGCAACGGCAACGAGGGACATGGTTGCAACACTGAAAAAACGGTCCTGTCATTTATGGCCATTCATTTTGAGGCCGCTTCAGGGTTTGCTTAAGATTAGCGCCCTCGGCTAGCACCGCCACATCAAACTCTTGGCAATGATCGACACATACCCGTAAACAACTCGTGTAACAACCAAAGGACGGTTCATGTGGGTCATAGGCAGTAATTTACCCAACAACATTTTGATGCTTATGTTTTAACAGTTGTGCGGATTCATAGTATACTAACAGCTATTATTGACACCAACGCCAGGACCCGATAATAATTGACCCAAAATAAAATGATTACAACAGAGGAACCCAACAGGACGTACATTCGTGAATAACATAAATCTTGACAGAACATCACGAATATGGTATAATGGACACGTTGCGGGAAAGGCGATGCAGCCTCATATTCGCTTCAAGTCGGAACCGGAACCGGCATGTTGGTTGTTGGCGGCTAAAAAAGCTAATTAGCACGACGTATTGGAACAAGGGTGTTCGATAACTAACCTGTGCTATTGCTTCTCCGCTGGGAGCATGGGGATGATTGCCGTTGCTCATTCCCTTCGAGACAACAGCTAGTGCTCGGGCTTCCCATACGATAGCGGCAGCTCCCCCACGAGAGCCATCATCCGCTCCTTCCCGACCATGTCCAGCTTTCGATCCTTCTCCCGCCATGACTGCTGAGGTGAGTTCTGATGCGGTGATAGGGCGAGACACATGATGAACAGCAGCTTGTGTATGACCAGGATTGTGGGACATATCCCCTCCTTGGCGTATTGAACTCCGAGAGGAAGACCGAGAGGACTCAGCCTTCTCTGACGGAGCCGAATGCTAAATATAGCTCGTTAGCGTCTGATGTCAGATCAAGTTGCTGTCTCACTTGTTTTCTACGTTTTTTCATCTTCTCCACGTAGTTGCAAATGAGGATAGAAGCAATGATAAGCACAACTATGCCTAGATTTCTTGGTTAAGAGCAGGTATCAAAGGTTGAGTTGCAACTTACCACCAATGACGGCTAACGCAATCTTGGCTCCTTTGCTTAGCGGACCTGTGTTTGAACGTTGACCATTGTTCCTCGAGGAAGTCCATCCGGAGCCTGCATGATTACGCTCAGCAGAGTTCGACGTTCAGGCATTGCGTAAAGTCTCACCACCCCGAGAGCCCGAAGAAGATCCCGATCCAGAACCACCTGATCCAGAGCTACCCGAACCACCTCTGGTACCGCCCGACCCAGACCCCCCACGAGTTCCGCCAGAACCACCAGAAGGCAAAGCAGCGACGTAGGCAAGGTCCAATGCAGCGAGCGCGACAAGAGACAGAGACATGTCGAGACTTGACTCGTGTTCGTGAAACCCCCTCCAATATATATGTAGATCCGACCTAAGGCACGCCTATTGACTTTTGACAGTTGATTACAGCAAACAACCGCATATACCCCTGCCAAGTCTATTGGTGTCTCAAAGCAGTGCAGTTATTCGGATACACCGCCACCATCAGCTTCTATTTGCCTTTTGTCCACGACCACAATATGCCTCCGCAAGTCGACCCGATGCGCGCCTATCGTGCACGCAAGGACGCGGCCCGTATACCAGTCAGCGCAAGGTATCACATATTGGGATTTATCTCTTCGGGAACCTATGGTCGTGTCTATAAGGCTCAGGCTAAGGATACCGAAGGCAATATTGTCACTACAGGCCCGTCAGCAGGTGTCTACGCAATCAAGAAATTCAAACCAGACAAAGAGGGCGAGGTGATCACATACACAGGAATAAGTCAAAGTGCTTGTCGTGAGATTGCCGTATGTCTTTTCTTCGTGTTTCAATGCTACCTAACCAGCGCCTAGCTCACCAGGGAAATGCGACATGAGAATGTAATTGTACTTCGCGAAGTCATGTTGGAGGACAAGTCGATATTTATGGTGTTTGAGTACGCTGAGCATGACTTTTTGGTATGTCCTATCTTGACTCTTCGCGGGAATCAGTCAGAACTGATTGGCCTACAAGCAAATCATTCACCATCATTCGCAAACCCTGCACCAAGCAATACTATTACCTGTTCTTAAATCCTTCATCTTTCAGCTCCTCAACGGCCTTCTATATCTACACAACTCCCACATCCTGCATCGCGACCTCAAACCCGCCAATATTCTTGTTACGGCTGCAAGGCCCATGCCCGCCACATCAGCAAACCAAATCTCACCATACACAGAGGGAGGAGTGGTGAAGATTGGTGATCTCGGACTTGCTAGGCTAGCTCGCGCGCCGCTGCAGCCGTTATTTTCGGGCGACAAAGTTGTCGTAACAATATGGTATCGTGCGCCTGAGCTGTTGCTTGGGGCGAGACACTACACCAAGGCGGTAGACTGCTGGGCTGTTGGATGCATTTTCGCAGAGCTACTTGCGTTACGCCCGATATTCAAAGGCGAGGAGGCCAAGCTAGATGCGAAGAAAAACGTTCCCTTCCAGAGGGACCAACTGACAAAGATATTTGATGTGCTCGGTACACCCTCAGGTAAGCACGTTGAGGACAAACCTTTCGTTCTGACTATATATCAAACCCTAGAGAACGAATGGCCCGGGTTAAGCCAGATGCCTGAGTACAAGAACTTCTTGATGTGCGAAAGGTATGCTACCAACCGTTCTGATCATTTATTTCATGGTGGCAACTCCTTCAGGCAGGAAAACAAATTCGCGCAATGGTACAAACAACGTTCCCGATCCCACGACGCTGGATATGATCTTATGACTCAGCTCTTTGAATATGATCCCTCCCGTCGATTAGATGCACGAGGTGCTCTGGCTCACCCGTGGTTCCGAGAAGAGCCTCTACCAACTGCCAAGTACGTCGTGTATGAAACTCGTTCCTGAGCCGGTCACCTACCTTGTTCGGTGTCTCAGTGCATTTGCTCATCTGCCCGAAGGAGTATCGTATCCACTTCGCCGGGTGACACAAGACGAGGCACCTTTGACCAATGCACCTCCAGCACTCACAGCTAGCCACGCGGCTGAATCGAGGCCAGGAAGTAGTTCTTTTGCATTTAACCGGATGACAGGAGCAGCCGGGCCCGTTCTCGGCCACCAACCACCGAGGAAAAAGAGTCGTATGGAATAGAGAATGGTGCACGCCATTTTCACTTGTATTAATGTTACACTATGTACATTTATAGATATCCTAAGGAGTGGTATAGGGCGGGCGCAACTAAGGCAGAGAAAGACAAGAAAGTCAAAGAAAATTAAGGAGAGTTTTGCACAAATTATGCAGCTAGAACCAGACTGTTAGGGCGCCTCCGACCCCACTTTACTTCCTGCCCCCAGCTACAGCTTCATCATGACCCAATCTCATGGCCATCCCGGTCATCAACCCATTCCCGACTGACCCTCCACTCGATACTCCCCCCGTCTCGGTCGGCACAAACACTGCGCGCGATCCGAATGCACGTACACGCTCAACGTCCACCCGACGCACCTCCATCTCACGTGCAAAGCTGTCGCCAACGTTCGCGTCTGCGTTGGCACGTGCTTGGACAGCTTCCGCCTCTGCCTGAGCCTGGAGCTTGGTCGCGGCGGCTCGAGCTTCAGCGGCAATAGTAAGCGCTTCGGCATCAGCTTTAGCAGCAGTGATGGTTGCATATGCGAGGGCCTCAGCTTCCGTCTGAGAGTAAAATAGGTTATTAGAAAGGCTGTATGCGCAGACCATCGTGATATAACTCACCTTGCGGGCTTGGGCTTTGACTTGAGCTACCTGAAGTGCACCTTGCTCTTGCTTGACCTTGTTGGAATTCTCCCTGTCGACATTGGCCGCCTCTACTTGCGCTTGGAGGGCACGAGTTGTAAGTTTGTCCATGGTTGCGGCAATGTCTCCTTTGAACTGGCGGTCGATGACAGCTATATGGGCGTAAGCAAGGGACAAGAATGTATAGGCATCTTAAAGCTTACCCAGGTCTTTTAGCACAATGCCGTACTCGAGTGCAGCGACGTGCAAATCGTCCATTGCACGAGCACGCAGAGCGTCCAAGAAAGGAGACGACGGATCCGTTGGATCCTCCATGTGATCGGAACCAACCGTGCGTTGCTTGACCATTGACGAGTAGTCCACTGAAATGAGCATGTCATATTAGATTGATGCATAAGAGGTGAATATGTGTTCTTACAGTGCGCAACAATCTGGGTCAGAATAGATTGGGCTTTGTCGCGAAGAGCCTCGTAAGGGCTATTGTAGCCGTGAGTGGTGAGCTAGAGGATCTAGATAAGCATACAGCCACGCTACCCAAGCCCACGCTGAACATACCTTAAGTGGCTCGAGAAGCTGCCACTTCATGTAGATCGTGAGGCTGACAGGCACCTGGTCACGAGTATAGATATCTAGCGGCAAGCACGTAAGTACAGTTCTGGAGACAGCCAACGAGCCAGACTCACCCTTGGTTGGCATTTCAATCTGATTCTCTCCGCAAGTAAACAGACCGCGAAGCTTGACGTTGGGGTTAGTAATGCAGTGTTGTCCAGCTGCAACTTGCTCCATCTCGTCACCACGCTGAAGGACAGCCACGTTATTAGCTGGAATATCCAAGAATTCAGCAACAACAAAGTTCGTCGATTTGCTTCCGACTAGAGAAGGCATTGTGACTTCCTGCATCCAACCCAAGGTCGCGCCTGTGACCTTATCCTTGACGTGGTTGGACAAATGAGTTTGGTCAACAACCGCAAGAACGTCGTAGGTTCCTTGCACTGCGAATGCAGCAAACCCTCCTCCGCGAAGGATGAAAATGCGATTTTGAGGATCGGAAATGACGGCTACTTGGTTTTGCGCAACTTGTACGACAGTGAGACCTTGGAAGAACACAGTGGTTTCTGAGATCCCACGAGTTCCTCGCCAAGTGCGAGCCCACCAGTTGCTTTGATATACTCGTGAGTCGCCGGCTGCATACTAGCTGGTTAGGTGAGCTTACCGAAAAGGGAAGGGCGGGTAGGTTCCTGGGCGAGTGAGGATCTTGGGAAGCCCTGCATGGCTAAACAGAGACTAAGTATATGCACACAAGGAAGTATGCTCGAGGCTTACCTGACCAACCCAACCTCTCCTGGGTTAATCTCCACTCCCATGAAACCTAGCCACTCGGTCGGTTTCTTTCGGCTTAGCATGCGAGGGCGACCAGAGTCCTGTAGCTGCCTATCGAGTTCTGTCAATGCTCCGATTAAGCCATCGGCACCGATCTGAACGCAGAACGGCCGCCTGGTCGCGAAGTAATCCTCTTGTTGAACAAACGATGCGCCGGTAGCACTAGATCCGATCCGAATGTTCCGCTTGTGAATGTTCTCGTCAAGGGCGTCGGCTTTACCCTTGCCCTTGGAGTAGTTGCCATAAGCAGACATGGCATCGTTCACGACAGTTGCGTCAACGTCAAAGTCGGCTGGTTGACCAATCAAGCTAGTCATAGTGCTAATCGAGTGGAAGGTGTTGGAGTCAGAGGTGGTACGGGTGGATGGCGATGGGGTCGTGCCCTTTTATGCAAGTTAATATTAGGTTGATGCCGGCCAGTCAATCATGTGAGTGGACATGTAGAGCAAGGCCACTTACGCCCTGGGGATCTTTACAATTACGGTAGCACAGATTTGGCGGTGCATAGCCCAGCGACAGGTGATCGCAAAGTCTTTCTGAGTCGAAAATTATAGTTGTCTTATAAGTCAGGTACGCCGAGCTTCGATCACACAGCCAAAGCGCAGCCGGAAAGTTTCCAAAGTGGGTAGTCCCTTCAAGCTCTGTAGGCGTTGTCAGGTCATATGAACAGCACAAAGGCAGAACAAGGACGAACGCAGTTCCACGAATGTTTGTTCTAGCAAGTTGGTGTGGGTTGGGTAACATCATAGAAATCACAAGCAGTCCGCTCGTCGCAAACAATGTCAAACAGATGAGCCACGCCATCCTGCCGATCGCCACCTCCGGAGTCAATAAAGCAGCGCAGTGCCGCTCTTTGGTTATTGTGGGTAGTGAGTTCTGTGCGCATGAATCTTACATCTAGGCAGCATACTATAAACCATACAACGCTAGCTAGTTTTCGAGACAGGTCTACAGCTTTCCAATAGCCATATTACGCAAAGGCATCTTAGTATGTGTTCCGGTAGCGACAAGGACGTTGTTGGTAGAATCCCATATCTGCAGAAGGTGGATAAACGTGAGTACTGCGGTCTGATTCAGGAAATAGGCACTTACCTCGCACCGTATGGTACCTGCTCGCCCGCCAGCAACTACTGTTTCAGAAACAATCTTCAATGTTGCGCCCCTAATTTTGTCGTGTCAATTAAACTTTCAGTACGAAGAGCCTCGAGCTTCACTTACGTGCGCGCAGGTGTGTGATACATCACGTTCAGTGCCTGGCTAACTGCCATCTTTCCCCACCAATCGTCAGGATTCTTCACTCCCTTGGGTAGTATGGATAGTGCTATCGAAGTGCAACTATTGAAACCGTCGTCGAGATGTTCATTTATCTAACGTAATTGGAATCAACGTACGCATCGATCAGAAACCTAAAGCGGAACGCAGTCAGCCACAAGAATTGCATTTTAGAAAAACTTGCTCACGCAGTACAGCCTCCGTGAAGCGTTCCAAGAAGGTTGAGCATATCTTGTCCAGCCCGTCAGTTCGGGATACTGGCTTTGCATACGTGGTAGGAAGGACCTTGAGCTAACCTTCTTTTACAAGAATAGTACAGACGACTGTCGACCGACTTTTCCCATTTACCAAGAATTCCCCTACACTCACTTCTTCGATTCTCAACCTTTTCCCCACAGAGTACGCAAAGTGGTCGCGCATTTCTGCGTACAAATCCAACACGTCGATACACATCTGTTTTTGGTCCTCGGCTGCGTTGCCTTTGATATCGCCAATAGTCACTCTGCTAGCGCCCATCGCCGATTTACGGGTAGAATTCGAGTTTATAGACTATGTGGCCCGTTAGAGCGCGGGGTGAACTAGTTGCCAGCCAGTGTTCGAAGCGAAGCCCGAGTTGGCCTCTCTGGGGGGTGCTGTGCTGAAAACATCCTCGGCCAAGTCCATAACCGGCCCGGTCTCGAAGAACTGTTCACAAAGCGCCCATGATTTGATAACCTTCGCTGAATACACAACAAAACAAGACAGCCGACGTAGCTACATATTCTGACCAGGAGACGACTCATGTGTGTATACAACCGCGCTATGGACTCTCGCCTGCGTCGGGCTTCCAGGATGCCATAATGCCAACAGTATACCTCTTCTTGCGACCCATGCCCAGGTCTATAAACGATGCCTCATGCGCCTGGACTATCTCGCTGTCATCTTCATTCCATATGGCTGGGCCGCCCCCTCGTCTCATCCCAGGCCTGCCGTCCTGGGCATCCCAAAGTAGCTCGCCTTGCCGTCTAAAGAACACCCGTTTTGGTGGATGTCTGTTACTGGTATGGCCGGGCCTCCCACGACGATCGCGACCCCCATCTATCCCGCCATCTTCACCACCAGAAGAGTAGGACTGTTCATCTCCCGACGAAGAGGAAGACGAGGACTGAACGGTATGTGCGTTTCTAACGTGATCTGTAAATTCAGACAATTAGCTTTCGCCAGCGGAAGGCTCACGAAGGACTCACGGGAGAGGCGGAGGTCAATTTCATCCATGTCACTAGCGTCATCTCCCTCTTCGTCGGGCGCAAGGCCAATTGCTTCGCCAACATCCATCCTAGGGACTTCTTGTATCCCAACGCTGGGAGCAAAAGGGAGATCCCGTAGTCCTTCCAACACTTTACGCCTGGTGTGCTTATGTTAGTGGGGCTATCAACAATACACTTTTCACTTACTTGATACCCTCAAGATAAACGCTGTCGTTATCGTTTTGCATGTTGCTGCTTTCCACGTCCAGCCTGTATCGAGGACCGTACCACTCGAGGTGATCAGTGTAAGGTAACATGCGCGGAATTTCGTGCTCAATCCC
>WSLO01000252.1:0-22337 GCA_019677385.1 Ceratobasidium sp. 392
GCTACCGGCTGATAGACCCGCTTAGAGCGGTTTAGGATAGGTTAGAGGCCGATTTTGACGTTACGGGCAGCTATCCAGTCAAGGAAGCGGATGAAACAACCTAATGAAAGCAGGCTGTCAGCCGGAAACGGGGTGTTCAAAGCGGATGACAGCTTTTTACACAAGCGTAGATAAAGATATACAGAATGGCCGGCCTGTAGCCCTTGCAAGGTTCCCAACTGAGAGATGTCAGGAGCATCAAGTGTGCCAGACTCAGGGGCTCTTCAGAGGCACAGAAATGATCGAAGATCAGCAATTGTCATGGAACGAGCCTCTGACGCATGAAAGCGGTGCAAGGCCAAACTCTGCGTGCTGTTCCTTCCTTATATGCTCGCGTTGCCTACCATGCCGAAGCCTTCTTGTCTCACGCCATCCACAGTATGCAGTCCAGTGGATTTCGCTCTCTTCCTTCGCATCACTGCTGGATCCATGAGCAGTCCACCCTCGGTGCAGTCCCCTTGCTAATTGCATGGGCATACTATATGCTATGTTAGCCCCTTTCGTCACCCTGGCGAAGTTAAACCAGGGGAATGGTTCGACCTGTATCTGTCCACCAGTGCTTGTGAGCTCGCCGATCCATAGATTACATAAAGTCAGTGCACTACAACTCCAGAAGAGTCCGAGTACACAACGTCAAAGTCGTGACATACATACAAAGCGCAAGCATCACATGAATAAATGCGTTAGACAGACTCATTTAAAGGAGCAGCCAGTCTTATTATAAGGTGGTACGAGGAAACTATTAAACGCAGTTCCTTTTGCGTTGGGGCGGAAGGTGCACAGCAGGTGAATGCGGTAGTTGTCCGATTTGTCTGTGTCGGGTTCACCCAGGTAAGGTACGTTGTGTCCGTACTCTGGGTTCGTCGCATTGACATAGTACTGTCCATAGCAGTATTTGGCGGGCGGATTAGGTCCCTGATAAACCTTTTTGGATAGGATGGTCCCTCCCAACCACCGTATATCAACCTCGCCGCCTGTTTCATCAGAAACAAAATTGAACGGGATCGACTTGCCTGTCGTCATGTCCGCAGGGCTAGGGCATGGTGCCTTACTCAAGAAGTACGGGGGGTTACCACCAGCATTCTGCGTAAATAATTTTCCCGGTCAGCAGTTGAGGCGGATATGAACCGGTCGAACAGGAGTAGCTCACAGTTACAGCAAGACATTCGGTTTTACTGACGCGGAACCGACCATAAACTACTCCATCGGTGTCGGGATCTGGGTTAGGCTGCTGAGCATAGTTTGGAGTGCACGTCTACGAGCGAACATCAAAGCGTTTTAGTGAACATATTACAAGGCTAATGCGCGCATGAAATCTATCAACCTCAAAGTTGGCACAAATTGCGGGATGTCCTGAAGGGTTTTTCTTGTCATATGCAATCTCGCCTTTAGAGTTCCAGTAGTATGGGAGGAATATGGCTGCCAAGACATTGCATTATAGACCCATGATCTAAAGGAATCCAGTACTACTCACGGTCCTGTCCGCCCTTTGGCACAAACCCGTTCGTTGTAAAAGTGCCGCCATACCTCTTTGTGCATGCAGCCTTACCATGTACCAAGCTGAAACCAAGCAGCGCCACCGAGAGTAGAGCAAAAACCGACATTCCTAGAAGTGGGAGAGGTTGTGCGAAGGAGTGGGAGGGAATGTTGGGAGGAATACTGCGTCGAGGCGATGGTTATATAGACCTATGAGGGGCCATCACAGAAATGTCATAAAATTTGCCAAACATCCAGGTCATGAGCCATCTCAGCCATGGTCCGGCTATTTTTACTCAGCGGACGACTTAGATCAGCGATGGAGAAGTACGAAGGCAGTGCACCCCAAGGCTCGTGTTTTCGAAAGTTTGCAATCCATTCCGAGTAGACCGAGCGTGGACCAGGTACAGTAATGGTTTACCTTGGCCCGAGTAGAGCCAGGTTGTTGGCGCTTAGTTTCTGGGCGATCTTAATCGGGTAACTTTTGCCCTTGAGCGTACTGCCCGTTCCTCATCATCAACCAAGAGTCTTTGCCTCAGCAGGCCGTTGGGATATGCGTCTAAGATATGGTGTACGGGCACAATCTAATAACTCTACCCTTACAAACTCTCTAAGGACTGGTAACAATGCTGAAACCGCACATTTAGCCGGCCGATTTATGAAATGACTGGCAGAACTGATTGGCTGAGGTATCAGACTGCATTTTCTTGCTTGATTTACAGAGTTTATGATACTAAATTTACGAAGTTTCTTGCTGTGAGCGGTCCTTGGCTCGAAAGTTCTGTTGAAAGAAATGACAAGTAGATCCGTGATTGGGCCATCCTGTCGGCCAACAGGATCCCGGGCACAGTTGACATAAGTAATCGAAAGGCATGAACCTATTCGAACGACAAATTTCTTTGCTGTTGGCGATGAGCTAAGAACAACAGGGCCAGAAAGACCAAGGCTTGCAGTGGCTACTTATGTAAACTCGGAGAAAAATACACCTGAAATCTTTCCGTACGTGCTATGATGTATCTGGAAATGAATACAAAATCTAGACTACTATGCGCATACGTCTGCGCCCAGGGGATATATACTGGGCAGGAGCGTAGAAAAGTTAGATATCACATAAATTCATGAATACTGCAAATTCAGTGCCGTGATACACGACGGGTTTTAGAGCATTGCTTAGCCTAAAAAAGAGAAGACAAGCTAATGACGTTCATCCAGTCTGTACCGACCTTGAACTTTGACATATCAAATACCACCGGGTGATCAGTAAGGTCGGACGAGATGGTTTGAAAGAAGTGATCGATGCAATTTTTCTGATAGGCCGGAGGAAGCCAAAACACACGCTCGCCGGATAGCTTGCAGACCCAGTTTCCACGTAATAAACCGGCTAATGCTCTGCTATGGACTCTGGAATGGTGGCGGTCCACAGATCTTGGTGGCAGTGTGTGTTAGCACCACCGAAGATGACAAAAAGGCTGAAACAGACCTCAATGAGCTCCGCAGAAATTCTTCTAGGTCAAATGAGTCGGATGGGATTTCCACAGCATCCCAAATCCTGATTGTTCTATCATTGGAGCCAGAGACAACTCGTTGGCCGTCAGGAGAGAATGCAACTGAGGTCACAAAGTAAGAAGTGCCAGGATACGATGTGGGCGCAGGTGGGAGAGGCTCTAGGAGCGTGGTACCTGTATGCGTATCCCAGATCCGCACTGTTGCGTCCTGAGAGCCAGACACAATACGTTTACCGTCGGGAGACCACGCGACGGACAGAACACCAAAGAGATGGCCTTGTAGCGGCTGTAAAAGTGCAGCGCCTGTGTGCGCGTCCCAGATTCGTATTGTTTTATCGTGGGAGCTAGAGACCAGGCGTTGGCCGTCGGGAGAAAAGACAACAGACGTCACCCCATACAAATGGCCATGTAGTGGTTGCATCAGCACTGTCCCTGTGCGCGCGTCCCAAATCCGCACTGTTTTATCCTCAGAACCAGAGGCAATGCGTTGACTATTGGAGGAAAATGCAACAGACGCCACGTAGTGCGAATGTCCTTCAAGTGGATGCGTGAGGGAGACACCTGTCTGCGAATTCCAAATTCGCACAGTCCTGTCCCAAGAGCCAGAGACAATGTATTGGCCGTTGGGTGAGAATGCGGCCGATGTCACCCGATCAAGGTGGCCCTCAAGTGGCCCCAAAAGCGCAGCGCCTGTGCGTGCATCCCAAATTCGTATTGTTTTATCTCGGGAGCCAGAAACAACGCGTTTGCCGTCATAGGAAAATGCCACAGAATCCACGTAGTCAGAATGACCTTCCAGTGGGTGTAGTAGCGCGGCCCCTGTCTGCGCATCCCAGATCCGCACTGTTTTATCTCGAGAGCCAGAGACAATTTGTTGATCATCGGGAGAGAATGCAACAGATTTCACCCAGCCTGAGTGACCTTGAAGTAGATGTAGAAGTGGGGCTCCTATGTGTGCGTCCCAGATCCGTATCGTTTTGTCGTCAGAGCCCGAGAATATGCGCCGCCCATCTGAAGAGAATTTAACAGATGTGACATCTCTAGAATGGCCCTCGAGTGGTTCTAGGAGCTCAACTCCTGAATTTACGATCCATATCCGCACTGTCCTGTCCTTAGAACCAGAAGCAAGGTGTCGACCATCAGGGGAGAATGCAATGGACATCACACCATCCCTGTGGCCGTGGAGTTGTTTCAGGAGTGAAGCACCTGGATATGCGTTCCAAATCCGCACTATTCTATCTCGAGAGCCGGATGCAATGCGTTGGCAATCTGAAGAGAATGCAACAGACGTCACATAGTGAGAACCGCCTCGGAGTGGTCCCGGGAGTGCAGTGCCTGTATGCGCATCCCAGATCCGTACTGTCTTGTCATTAGAGCCGGAGGCGATGTATCTGCAGTCAGCGGAAAACGAGACAGACGTCACGAATCCGGAATGAGCCTTGAGGGATTGAATGAGTGCAGTCCCTGTTTGTGCGTCCCAGATCCAGATCGTCTTGTCGTCGGAACCAGACACAATGCGTCGACCGTCAGAGGAGAAGGCAACGGATAGCACCCAACCAGAGTGACCTTCGAGTGGTCGCAGGAGTACAGACCCTGTATGCGCGTCCCAAATCCGCACAGTCTTGTCCCATGAACCAGAGGCGACACGCTGGCCATCAGAGGAGAATGCAACTGACGTCACACAGCCGGAATGGCCCTTGAATGGCGAAAGAAGTGAAACCCCTGTCTGTATATCCCAGATCCGCACTGTTTTGTCAAAAGAGCCGGAAACAATGCGTTGCCCGTTGGGGGATATTGATATACAACTGATAGGCCCCTGCGCCTCGATTATCTGTAAGCATGGTCGGTTCCATAAGTTGGCGCCGCTTATAACCGATAACGTGTTTGGAAAGTATGGCCTGAGCGCACCGAACGTGGTATAATTAGCTGCGCCAAAGGGAAGCGCCGAAACGTAGAGGTGTGGTGTGCTTGACGATATCACCTCAGACGCAATGAACATGAATCGATACACGTCCGTCGCCGCCTTTGCAAACTTATTCTTAGGATCCTGTACACACAACTCTGTTAGTATGGTTGGTATCTAGTGCAGAAAGTAATATCCTCGTACATTAATCCAGTCTATCAGCTGGGCCATACTCCTCGTAACCGTATAGGGTTTGTTTGTCAAGCTAAGAACCTCAATCCAGTACAGTAGGTACGGTCCGCCCAAAACGAAATCCAACAATTCAACTGCTACTGATAACGGATCAAATGGCGACACCACGAGATGGGTTGTCCAGTAGACAGAGCTGTACTGCAGCTCGGGGCGGATGTTAGTCTCAATCCGAGCTTGCAGGTCGGCCACATCACAATTCATCGCCGACGAGTCTTTCAGGTCGCAGATATTAAACCTTAGTTCTCGTAGCATAAGCTCTATACAGCAGGTAGCTAGCTCTGCGTTCAGTACGAGGAGGTTCACTTGATACTGCTCGGGACAGTCGGCCCCCGTCATGTAGTCACTAAATGATTGGTGCAGCACACGAACCGCGCTGTGTTCATCCCTGTAGAGCACAGATCCTAGGCGGTTAATGATCCGAGACAAAATATGTTGCTTGACACGCTTGGATAGCAATGCGGCCAGCGCGGTATCTGGGAGCGGCCGCCGAGATCCAGTGAGAACAATTGCACCGACGCATAGCTGAATAAGCCCAGCATTGTTGTTGGTTGCGCCGAGGCCCTCGTTCAGAGCAGTGGCATATATATCACTGAGAGCTCTTCTTTCGTCGTTAGACTGCTGACCGCTGAGTATCTGATCAAGAGTGGCTTCAGGATCGAGGCTCTGTTGAATCAGGTTGCACGCGGTGCGAGTCCATATGAACAGCCCGTTGGCACGCTCAGCCAGGGTTTCGATGTCTCTATTGTTTGGCCACTGGTCTCGATCTGTCGCCTCAATAGGTATTGCGCTTATACGACTCCGAATGTACGCCTTTATGTCTCGTGATACGCTTGCTTCGCCTTCAGCGAACAGGTTGCGTCGTTCTAGAGATCCTGTCTCCAGTTCGAACACAGTGCGAATTTCATCGTTTGGTCGGCTGGTCATCAGTACCTTAAGCCAGCCCACCAGTTGCGACAACTCCAGCAAGCACCGAACAAGTTCGGCTCGTTGTTCCGGGAAGCCGCTCTCGTCGACAGCATCCACGACAATGACCAAGGTATTGAAACTGGTATCCTTGCTCACAGACTCCAGAGGTCTAACCATTAGGTCAAAGAACCGGCTTTTCATTGGGGTGTGAGCGAGATTTAGGTCGCGTCGCAGAGCTTCAGCGAGTTTCTCCCCGTAGGCAGGGGACTTGTACGCCAGTGACGCCGCCAGCTGAGATATCACGTTCTCGGTCTTACGCAGGCCCTCGTTGTCGCGCCTGCAAAAGAAGCTAGCACCGAGAACGCCAGCCTTATGCAGCGTTTCGGACACCGAGGTCGCGATTGCGCTCTTACCGCACTCGGCCGGTCCATATAGCCAGAAGAACGAGGTTGAACCAGCAGCGCCGAGCGCCCAGTTATGGATATCCTCGAGTATCTCCACCCTCGTCCCGTCCAAGCAACCTCGGCTGAGGTCGTAGGTGGCGCCAGGGATGATTAGCTTCTCCAATATCAACCGATCCGCTACGAATCGGCTTGTTAGTATCAGATCTAGGTGCGGCTCTTCACCGTTCTCTTACCGTCGTTCAGTAGTCCCTCCACTCTCTGTGCGATCTGCGTTATCACCCTGCGAGCAAAGATTTCTTTTAGTCGTCCAAAGTCATCAATAAACCTGTTCACTTGATCTTGAGCGCTTGGTGATGCAAATGCACGGACTGCTCGAACTGAATAAACAAGATTAAGTGGTAGCATGCCATGCCGACTAAGCAAACATGCATCGTACCTGCAGCACCGTCCGATTTGTACTCAATCACGAACAGCGATGCGTCCTCGACTAGCAGCAGAATTTCCTTCACAGTGCCTTGGAGATTCGTAATTTTTGCATGGTTTTCGAAGGCGGCTACATCCGGTAGCACATCGCCCATCTCGGTCACTAGTTTAGATACTAGGAGATCGCATTGCTCTCTTTCTTTTAGAGTCTATGCGATATTTGATTGTGAGTGTCAATGCGTCCTTAGATAGCATGTTGAACACGACACTCTAGCTACTGACCTGCCATGCTTGTTTGCATACCTCAACCGCGGCCATGGCGGTCGGAAACAACTGCTTGGCTGTTCGTCAATTACAAAGTTCAAACATCACGGCGCTACAAACACTTACTTCTCCCAAGTGCTGTGTTATGTTTAAGATAACAGTTACAGCGTCTCTGGCCCGTTCCATGCTCTCTATCACGTTCGAGCGCACGGGTGAAGCTTGGTTCGCCGTACTATGAGCTCTCTTGAAAACACCATAGTCCTAAGTTATAATTTGCTCGGTCAACGCAACTGCAGGGCACGAACGGGCCACTTACATCATTCCCTAAAGTCAATGCTACGGTAAGGGAGAATATCGGATCGCCATGTGGGCTATGAACTGAGAGATAATCATAATAGTAATAGTTAGACATGAAAAAGCCATTGCACAAACACGCATGAGCTCTCACTAGTGATCCTGGTCGTAGCGTTTGCCATTTTATGTACCTCGAGAAAGACGGTCCCTATACGCTCCCGCTTCCTTCTATACCAGTGCTGCTCATAGATTCTGAATTCAATCGACCCATTTTCGTCTGCATCGCTATTACGGCGGTTAATAGCGAGCACATCACCGGAGCACTTCGTGCTTACATAGGGTAAAGGTCCTCCCAGTGGAGTGCCTGATCTCTATTGATCGCTGTAGTGTTATACAAAAATCTGCCACCAGATAGAAGCTTGAGGTTGACCGGGAGATTTCTGGGTGCTTGGAGTGTGAGATCAAGTGCTACGAATAAAGGCTCGTGGATGAGTGCCAATCAGAGATCGCAATGGTCGCCACAGACATTTAATCCTCAGACGGACACGCGTGCTATCACATATAAAAATGAGTGGCTCAGATGGAGCTATACAGCAAGTAACCTACCTCTTATGATCTCTGGCCGCGGAAGGTTGCATTTCGGAAGGTGGCAGTCAAGAGTGAGATCAAGGGTGAGATCATCGGCGCTTATCTATCGTGTAAGCGCGAGTCAATTTCCCACATTCCCGAAGCTGGAAGGAAGCGCTGAAACAGGAGCAATTCTAATAACTTAGCCTGTGCGAACGCATTGGAAAAGAAATATAATAACCGCAGTATCTGACGTTCTAGCCATACCTTACCGGCCGGGTGAATGCGCCGTTATTCAGAACTACTCACCCGCACGTCTTTCCATCGAGCAAGCTTTCGTTGGTCCAACGGTCACGCTTTACCGCGGACGTCGCCCTAAAGCTCAAATCTCCGGAAAATGATGCTCAAGATTGCTCGCACTTATGTATGTACATCACCAAAGATAGCTACCAGCGCAACTACCGTATTCTAAACAGATAAAACTCTAGCCAAATCAAACTTCAACCATTTGTATTCCCCTCGCAGACCAAAGCGTCGAGTACCAATAACTCGTCACTACGTAGAATATGCTGGAGTTAGCGTCTAGCCCGTATCGTGGCTCGAACTACTTACCACTGCTTATCAGAACGGAGGCTAGTGCTTGCTCAACGTTCATGATAAGCGCTTTCGATTCGGATACCTGAATATGACTAGAAATCTACATTGAGATATGCAATCCATATTAAAAACGGTAGACTCTCTTACCGGCTCGACGCCATAAAACACATCAAATGGCGGAGTCCAGATAGCAATAGGTATCGACCGGTAGCGGTGACATAATTTGTATATCCACGACTTGGATTGCAGAACGCTCGCCTCGGACTGGCTTGTGGGGGATCTATTCGCGTCTGGCCGTATCACACTAAACTATGACACGGGGTGTGGTTCAGTCGGGGTGAAGGAGAGGGAACAGAGTCGCAGGGGATTGAGCCAGTTTCTTTTGGAGTTGGTATATGAGGCGAGTGTCGGTCGGATTCGAAGTCATCGGACGCAATAGGGACCAGACCCGAGGTACCCGTTTCGAGGATGTCATGTATGACCGTCAGGCGCTCGACGCCGTTGGAGAGGCGGAGCAGCCAAATATGATGCCTCGAGGTAGATGACCGAGGGGTCAAGCCAATATTTGTAGATGACTAGGAGTTCCAGAATGACCGGAGGAAAATGCCGGTTGGAGAATTTTAGGCGGGCGAGAGAATCGAAAAGAATGTGCAGTAGTTGAGTGACCGAGAGACGAGATGACCAGCATCACGTATCTGACCACGCCGGTGGGCTATGTGATGTGACATGCGGCGATAATGTTGAGTAGGCCGAGGCGAAATAAGCAGACCTGTTTATATGAGAAGCTAAGCCCTAAGTCTCTACGGAGCAGGAGAAGACGGAACGTACCCGGGCTGATTAAATGAACATTAAAACAAAGAAATGCTGAATGTAACAAAACAGAAGAGAAGAGAGCAGGATTGATGAGCTCTCGGGTATATGACTTCGCTTTGCCGTACTCCACGTCTGGAGTACGTCGAGGCGGAATGATAAACATGTCTCGACCATTCTGCGTCCAGAACAGTCAAGAAGGAGGGCCTGAGCGGCCGGGGGTTCGTGGATGCATCGACCTAGATATGGCAAGGTCCGATGTCGACGAGAGGGGATCGCGGCTACCCCCCAAGCAGATCCCAGTTGGTAGACATCTCTTGGGCTAAGCCAGATCGCGTTGTGAGCTCAGAGTAGCTAGCAAGTCGCGACGAGGCAGGAAGGAGGGAAGCGGGATGATCTGCCATAGAGAAGTGAATTACTCGAGTTCGAGGCTTCCAACAGAGGCCTACCGGTTGACCCAAACAGGAGGCGTACGGTCCTCATGCCAGCCGTGCATGCGATGTTGAGGATTAGATGAGACTTGAGACAGCAGCGAATCAAGTTGAACAAACATCGCTGAGATGGTAGGTAGGGAGGATCGGGAGGGAACCTGATTGGCCGATCAGGGTCACGTGAGTCTTGGCAAATTGCTCCCAGATAAGATAAGATGCGCACCGGGACCGAGAGAAGGAAAGGAAAACAAATGACGGAACTCAAATGGAGCAGTGGAAATGAGCGATTACATGACTTTAGAGGTATCTAGCGAGTTTGACTAATTAGTGACACGAATATAATCAACCACTCGAAAGCGTACCATGTTCCAAGCCAAAATGCCCGAAAACTTTCTATGAACACTCGGACGCTATGCTGTGCAGAAACATCAATTTGATGTGAAGTTTTCTGTACGCCCGGACTCACGCGGATGGGGCCTCAGGTAACAGGTCCACCACGTACTGTAATAAGCGCAGATATAGGTTCATAGGCTATGAGCCAACTTGCAAATACGGAAAGCTTTATGCTAGACCACTCACTGATATAATCGCTAGCTCCACCGCATCGCTCAAGTTCAATTGAAGAAGATACCAAGACAGACGAGGCCGAGACGAGAACTAGAACTAAATGTGAAACAAAAACCGAGGCTTTTTTTTTTGGGTTTTGTCGTTTTTCGATTTTTTGTGGGCTTTGTAGATTTTCCGATTTTTTTGTGCTTTTGTAGTTTTCTTGAAATACGCAGACTTGCGAAAATGACGGACCGAGACCACTGTAATATGTTGTTTACAGGGCGATGCCAACGGCATCGACCCTGCTGTCCCCTCCAGCCTCGACCTCGGCGGAAGTGGACTTGACGGCCCCTCCGAAGGCGCTTGCGTTCAGAGGCATGTCGACGGATACGGGAGTCATCGGTGGAGTCGACTCACGAGACGAGGACCCGCTGTCGTTCGCCTCAGAGTAGTCCTGCTCAGAGTCAGAGTCTGAGAACCACGACTGGCACCGCTCCTCCTCCTCTTCCTCCTCATCGATCACTTGCAGGTTCAGGTCCCACCCGCTGGTTGAAAGAGTCAAACGAGGCAAGTCTGCGAACTGGCGGTTGCCGGGGTAGCGCTCTCGCACGTAGTTCGGGAATAGGAGCTCGGGCTCGATGGGCTCCGCCGGGTCCTCGTACTCCCAACCATCGATCCTGATCACGACCTGCGTCTCGTCCTCGTGATCCGTAACAATCAAATCGGGGATAGGCGGTTGAGTTGGGACCGAGCTTTCTTGGACTTGGGTCGCATTGGCCGAGCCGGGCTTGACTTGATTCAACGCCTCTGCCTTGACCTTCTCTGCCAGGCGCAGCGGTCGCACTCGTCGAGTCTGGATGACGTCGAGCATCCGCCTGAAAACGCTCTTGCGATTGGACTCTCCGCTGTATCAAGCAACAAGTCCTCAGCATAATCCAACATCCAACCTCATAATAGGGGTTACTCGCCTTTCAGGTTGCTGCTTGAAGAACCACACAGACGACGATGCGCTGGGCCTAGTATGGACGTCGGTCGAGGGGCAACGAGTATCTACGGGCTGGCTGGTCGAAGGAGTGGAAGGGACCGGATCAGAGACAACAGGCTCGTCTTTAGCAGCTGCGACTGGGACGTCTGGGAAATCGTCGAGCAGAACGAGGACCGGAGGCTTGTCAGGGATAGGCGGGAACTTGGCCAGGAGTTCTGCGAAGCTGAACGAGTCGGTCGTGGCCAGGCTCGATTCCTCAGCTTGGTCCGGCTCCGAGTGAGCGTCGATTAGTTCACTCAGCGCCTCCGCAGACTCCGATCCGTTTCCCAGTCCAGCACTCGCCTTGAACTTGACTCCATCGAGCTCCTCGCTGGCGTCGAACATCACGCCCGACGATCTAAGATCATCCGCTGAACTCAGGGGTTTGGCGACCAGAGTACCCGGCTCGTTCAACTTGTTCGCCTTGTCCTTCTGGAATAGCTTTGACACGCTCTTCACTAGCCCGCCGAGCCTCTTGCGTTTGAGTTCTGTGCTGCGAGGAACGGAGGATGGGGAAGGCAGGGTCGGAGCCGTCGAGTCGCGGCCATGGGGGTACAAGATGGAAACGAGCTCGTCCCGAGTACAACCAGCGTAGAAGCCTCGCCGAGGGATGGCTGGCGTCGGTGGAATGGTAGGATAAATAATGCGCATGTTGTTTATGTGCTTGTGTAGAATGTCGAATACTGTATACTGGTCGTAAGGGGAGAGAATGAACAGGGGTATATGCGGGCTATTGTTGGATGTTGCTTAGTCAGCGCCAAGAGATCACAACAAAGCACATCCGTAGTAGCGATACCGACTGCAGAATGTCGAGGATTGTCGTAAGCAAGACAGACAGACTAGTAGCCCACGAGAAATAGATGCAGGTTGAATAGGAAGTCCGCCAAGTGTGCTCTCCGTCCCAACGCATGCAGACAGGCCGGGGGATAAGCAGACAACCAAGTCATCCCGAAGCAAACTAGTAGGTCTACGCTAAAGATTCGATTACTACAAGCTATTGCCAAGAAGATACAGCCTTGTGCGCATATCCATTCGTCTATTGATCCAGACCCAGAAATTAGACCAGTGCGCACCCAGTAGCAACACATCGCTAGAATTATTCGAGTTTGCAGAAAGAGCGGACTGAACGAAGCGACTAGATAAGGCCGGAGTAGACCGGCGAATTTATACCCCAGGTGGTCGTCGAGCTACCGCCGAGGCAGGTCGGGCTATTCGGATACAATCATTTGGTAGACCTTGCGGTTGCGGCCAGTCTGTGGTCTGCTTTGCCAGTTCCAGGGTGCAAACTGAATGTCTTGGCCTTTGGAAACACGGGGGTCTGCGCGCTCGAGGCGCCAACGTCTTGCCATAAACTGATAGGACCCCATGTTGAATTACGCCCTAAATCTGCTGCGATACGCAAAGCGGCTTACCTGAGACAACGTACGGGTTTTTTGGTTCGCTCCAATCACGTCCGATGGTAAATGCGGCCAACAGATGTTTAATCCAGACTTATCATGGACACGTCAATCCAGAGCTGTAAGTCGGTAACGATCCAACAACCATACCATCGACAGTCTGCGTAAGTACAGGAGAACGAGATAGAGAGCCAATACGCCAGGTTTTTGTTTCGCATCGAGAGCGTCCATAGACGGTCAATAGGGCCAAGCAGAGTCTTCGGCCAACAGATAGCAGCCGACTCAAGTGCACGAAGCTGGTGAATGCAAGATGATATAGGATAAATAGAACTGGAAACAGCTGGCCAAAATTTGTTCTGAGTAGTTTTGAACATAGTTTCAGCTGCTGATGAAGTCGCTGGCACGAACAAAGATCTCCCAGCTGGAATCCACTGAAGTTGCGTGGGCCAAAGCAATCAAATACGAATCGAAGTGCCGTAAGCTTCCTCTTAGACTACTTCCAAGAAAAAACAGACACCAGTGCTCACTTTTTCAGGCTCTTTCATTCATTCATGCTCTCGGGGCAACTCTTCTTACATGAAGAATTGATGTTTGTTAGTCGTGGTCGTCTGGGAGGCGGGATCTCTTAGCATGGCCAATCGGATCTGATTACCAATCGAGGCGCTAAGCTAACGCCGATACGGAATACTCTTGAATAGCGAAGCCAGAGTCTAGTACCAATACAAAGAATTAGATATTTAAAGGGAAACTAGTGAGAAACTGCGAAACATGCAGGTCTAGCCAAGTTCTCGGAGTCGTACGTTATCAGTAGCACAAGCGAAGAACAGGTGGCCAACAGACGCAACCACCACCAGAGGTGAATCAAGGGATTCATATGACCACGCTCCGTTGTTGAAAGTCACAACTTCTGCATGATCCGGGTTCTCTTGTATACTGAAAGACAAACTCGAGTTATCTAGCGACTAGGGTCATTTCTATGACGAAAGTAGTCGACAGTTTGCGCATATAGCCTGGACAAACGTGGTATCGGAATAAGCTAGCGAGTCTAGGCGGAATGAGCGCAGAGAGACGCACTATATGTGATTGAGCTGATACTTATATGTCAACTCTGGAGCAAGCACATTACCACAATGATTAGGCTAGCGTGGTTGTTAAAGCGATCAGCGATGGCTAGGGGTAGACATATGTTGGAGTCACAGGTGACTCGGGCCCGTAACTATCTTATGTTTAGAATAGCTCTGGGCTGGTTTGAATGTAAGAGTAGATATTTTTGGATCAAGTCGAACACTGGGTTCGGAGCCAATTATGATCCTCGCTTGTGAGACCACGGCATAAGCGGCGTTGCTCAAAATCTAAAGTAAAAAAACGATAAAGATTGTGGCATAATTATACAAATGAGAGGATGTTGTATATGAAGAGTGCTAACGTCCGGCTGAAAGAAACATTGCTGAAAAAAGTCCAAGTCCATCTGTAAATTAACATAAATTCAACAGAAGAGCTTCAACGGTCGAATGAGTACTCGCACTTAGCACGTCCAGGTTGACTGTAACACAAAATTTTCAAAACACGGTCACAAGGAATCTACTCGGATGTACTTACGTCGCGTGCACTTGGGCTGCCAGTAGACTGATACGGTGACTGGCTGCCGAGACATTCTGCCACAGTCACTAGGCTGTAGCCCTTCGCCTTGAACTGTTGAATGGCGTATGGAATCACGTCGTTCCTGTATTCACACAAAGTTCAGCGGCAACCACAAACAATGGCGACGAATGTACGAACACAGTGGTTTCTGCGAATTTTGGGCGTCGTGTGAGTCCAGGTTCTCGCTGAAGAATGGTAGGACTTACCATATGTCTCGTGGTTAAGAGTCAGAACGTTGTTCGGGCTCTTGGCAATCAGATTGCTGTACAGGGTCTTCGATTCGCTCGCCTAGATGGCAGGACATTCATTTAGATATTCATGAAAATCAGTTGCACACAGCCACGTACCGATTTCTTGGCAGAGTCACCCGAGTCGAAGTCCCAGATCACAACTGCAAATCAAGTGTCAAGCAAATTCCAAAACCAGTTAACAAAACGTGGCGTACCTTTCTGACCGACGCTTTCGGCCACTTGCGTGACCTCGTCGTCGTACGAGCCAAACGGTGGTCGCATAAAGGCAGGAACAGCCCCGGTGATCTTCTGGAGCGCCGTATCGAGCCTAAGTCAAAGCTTAGTCGCAGCACAAACAGAAATAATGAATCATCCTACTTAGTAAATTCCGACTTCAGTGCATCTCCCGTAAGCGTAGCCAAGTCCTGGTGACCCCACGTGTGGGAGGCGATTTGGTGACCCTTGTCGTATGCGTACTTGATGCTGTCTGCGTTCCCCTGGTCGTAGATGCAGCCAACTAGAAGATTGTTGAACAAGGCTTGAGTGAGGAATATGTGTAGCATAACCCTGGTTGAAACATACAGTTGTTGCCGTTCACGAACCACGTCCTATGAGAGTAGAAATGTAGATCAGCCGGCTGACCCCCATCCTCTTGTCAATAACCGTACCCTTTAGCGCCGTTCGCGTCTAACAGGTCTACAAGCTTCTTGGTGTTAACGTATGGTCCATCGTCGAATCTGAATAGAGATACTTGATTAGTGAGAAGGCCAATGATGAGATCGAGAAAGCCGACTACATACGTCAACGCGACAGCCTTAGGCTGAGTGCACTTCGTGATCACGCTGGCACCTGCGCGCCCGTCGAGCTTAGGAGTGTCGAGAGGGGCAGCCGAGACTCCACTGAGGAGAGCAGCTGCAAGAACGGAGAGGCGGACAAGGGTGGAAACCATGATTAGTAGTAGGGATGAGTCTAGTTAGATACTGAGGTCTAGAGAGTACAAGTGAATGAGATGCAGAATGAGTAGAGCTCGTAGTGTGTCTTTATATGTTACAGTGGATGGCGTATCGGCCGTTTTTTAGGACATCGCCCGCACGGCCATTGTTCGTCGGGCGATGAAAGCGTAGACCCCGCCATCAGCGCTCGCACCAATCCCATGTATTGCCACAGATGCTCGTACATCCGTTGTTCGCACTGCACCTATCTAGGTCAGCGTATCAAGTTGCGTTATCCTTGCACAGGTGGTGGTCTATAACAGGTCTACCTTGGCCAAGCGGAGCCAGATCGTCGGGACTAGTTTTCTTGGCAGCTGACTAATCACACCAATCGAGTAACGGCGCTTAGGCGCACTGCCTGTTCCCCACCAAAGGCTCTGTAGTTTGGGAGGGTGTAAAGCTCTGCGTGAGGCTCAGTGCGTACGTACGCGGAGGACCTGTTCAGATTCAAAGGCGCTGACAGAATAACGCATATATCCACCTTGGTTAACTAGAGGATAAGTGGAGTCTATCGACGGCCGAGGCTGAGAGTGGATATGTATTCGCGCGCTGACGCCCCAAGTTCCGTAATGGCACCGCTTCACACACTTTGGAGTACAATCTGACGCCAATCGTCTGACTCATTTACCTGCAAAATTGCTGGGTGTGTCCTAACTTAGCTAACTAGATCATCAAACGGGGATTTCCGATCGAAGCACCAAGCCTCCATCCTAGCAAGGGAACGAGTTGAGAACTAGTCGAAGATTTGAAGATGAAGACGGGTGTCTATGTTCAAGTACATATAAGAGGATCAACAGACCAAGAATGTCTACAGTGTCGACTAACGCGCGTTAGTACAAAGTTTCGGAGCATGGAGGTGGCGATAATAATCTTGATCTGCTCAGTAACGCTTACTACATTCTCCACACAACCCTTGAAAATGACGCTCAAAATTACTCATACATAACATGTATACATCGTAGGTACTGCCAATCGCCGTCTAGCAGTTAGCCAATGGGCTATCAAGCATTCACCAACATGAAACTCCAATCGTTCAGTCACTCAGACACCCAACCTGAATCAACGCGCTATGCTCGAATCATTTGAGTCTGCGTCGGATATACCAAGTCAGCTTCCATCCCCTGTCATAGTGTAGGCCACTCACACCGTTTCTCGAACCAGGCATTAATGGCAGCGTTCGAGCGAGGAAGTTAGATGTATGCAACGTCAGTCGGGTCACACCCGGCCATGACACTCCCGACGCTCGCTCGCGGTTCGCGATAACAAGTTGTGCTTCCAAAATCCGGGGTCTACCAGTCTATGCGTGCCAGGCAATGATCAGCCAAGCATCCGTGTTCGAACGGATATCTCGCGTACCAATACCGTCGTGCTGTCCTTTCAGATTCCGCAACCGAGCGTCCAAGTAAAAACCTCGCGCCAACTAGGCGGGTGACTTGCTGTCGCCACTCCTGTCGAGAGTGAGACTAGCGTATCGCTATGACTGGATCGTGTTTCACACTAGACCACGAGGCGACTCTGCGCTGACGGGACAGCGGGTCAGCCGGTGTGAAACCAACAAAGTTAGACATAGCTAGGTCTGGCCAACGCTGGGCTGGAAGGGTGGGAGATGCGAGGCGGAGGAGAGGATGGTCCTATTTGAGGCGGTCCAAGGCGATGGAGATGAGAGCCTTACGGTATCTGTCTCGAGGTTATCGCATTTGGTCTTCAGGCGCTCGACGCTGACATCGTCAGGGAGCTGCCGATTGCAAATCCTCAGAACCGATGGATAGGTAGGGATTGTTGCCGTAAAGAACTAGGGTACCGGGGGAAAGTCGATAACTATGAGAGACGAGCTGAAAGCGAATGCGCTGTAGCCTAGCGTTCAGGACGGACAACGGTCCAACGTCGTATGTCCCGAAAACGTCAGAGATGCAATATGCAAGCAGGAGTTTGTCGAATGGCTCGAGGCATAGCGTGCCTGCCCAAGCCGAATGGTGAGTCAATCAGTATTAAGATATCCCAGGATTCAACGTACCCGGGTTCTAGACATACAGTTCTATATATTACTAGTAACACGAAAACATGTGGCCCGGTATTGGATGATGGTGGGAGTGGCGAGACAAACTACGCTACCGCCGAGATGGGTTACATTTTTGATACGTCAGCAGTCGAGTCTCATTCGTGGCAAGTTACACTCACCGAGGTAAACAATGATAATGGCCCGTTCCTGACCAGAGACCTCCCGAGTATGGGCATAACTTCAACACACTCCACGTCTGGAGTGCGCTAAAGGCCGCATAATGATCGTATCCCAACTGGTCTGCGTCCAGACTGGCCGAGATGAGGGAGAAGAGAGAAGGGAGGTTCGTAATGGGTTTGAGTCGAGGCGCTATGATGAGAAACGACCGCGTGCCAAGAGAATATTGGCCTCGAGTTGGGATACGGAAAAATGAAGAACGTCTGAGGATGAACGAAGACGGAAGGAGGATCGGCGAACTGTTTGGTTGGCGTCGATGATGTCAGCAAGGGTCACAGGGTCCAGGATGAGATAAGACGCTCACGAGGCAAAAAGCCGAATGCTGAAGAAGATTAAACGAGAAATTGAACACCCAGCAAGACTACAGGATAGAGATTTTGGGGTACCTGTTAGAAGAGTTAGATTACGACCACCAATCATAGTAATCCCGCTTACAGAACGCTACCCAGTAAAGAGATCCAGCCATGCGATAAGGAATGGGTTGAACGCTATAGGCAAAGAAACCTGAGTCCGATGTTATTGGGTTAGACATTTTAATTAACTCACATGGATGGGGCCCCTGAGGTCAATCGCGACCACGCATACAACTAGATCTGCGTCATATCCAGAATGTAAGCTCCAAGCGTGCAAAGCACAACAGAAACACTCACCAGTAACTCCACTCGCGATAGCACACGGCTCGAGTCCAGAACAGAACAGAAAGACCAAATGACGAGGAGAAGTGGATGGTGGAGCGGGGAACCGAAGAACCAATGACGATAAGCAAATCTGAGCCTGTTTTTGGGTTTTGTAGTTTTCCAATTTTTTTGTGGTTTTGTAGTTTTCTTGAAGAAGTCGTGGTGGAGACCTAAATAAAAATAGAACGAAAATGACGGATGTCCGAAGCCGAACCAGCAATTAGTAGACGATGAGGGTGTCCCCATCATGGGACACCTCAGCGACTACCGTCGGGTGGGATTTGACCTCATCGAATTCAGGATGAGGCGTGAAAGAGCTAATGGTGGGAGTTGTTGGTGGGGTCAACTCGGGCGAGGATGGTGGGCTGTTGAGCACAAACGCTAGCTTTGCCAGTTCGGTAGAAGGAATCGCGATTGATGAATTGTTCCCCTCGGCGAGATACTCGAACCATTCGCTCATGCTCGACTGCTTGCGCCGGTGGCCTCGGCCGGCGCCCCTCGCTCGAGTCATAGCCGGATGCCGAGCTGAGGATGACGCCGGAACCAACTCAGGGAACGGAGCCGGGACCGGCAAAGCGGCAACGAGAGCCTCGACCTGAGCACGCGAGTCCTCGCCAACGGCGTTGCTCCTCTTGCGTCTGCCACTTGGAACAGGAGCGTGAGCATCCGAAGGACCGTTCCACGACGTAGGGACCACTTTCGGACCATAGTAGAACACCTGGGGAGCTGCGGCTTCATCGTCGGGAGGAGTAATGATGGTAATTGGCACCGGTGGCCCTCTGTACGGGCGAGGTGGCGCCTTTCGCGTGGCGACAATCGGATGAATATCGGCTCGCTTCTTCTTGGGGTGGGCAGGCTTCGACCGAGGGGTCTTGATCACGTTAGCCTTCTGCTTGACGACTGCACCCGTGCGGTTTTCCTCATTGCTAAATATCGAAACTGTTAGTCCGAATATAATGGAATAATACTAACCAATACTAACCTTGGGAGTTGGAGATGAGAACGAGCACCGATGGTATGACTCATGTTCACTATGGGTAACGAAACTGATGCATTAGCTATGACCCCCGGCGCAGGTGCGTTTGTTTCCAGATCACGGTCCATGAGAGGAGCATCATCCCGAGACGCAGAGCAGGCAGGCTCCGATTCCAGTAAGGCAGCCAAGCAACGCCAGGCGAAGAAGAGAGCTAGACAGAGCACGGGACCTCCAATGAGCATAGCAAGACTTGCAAGCGGGAACCAACTCGTCCAGAGCTGATATGTCGTATATACTCCATGATCTGATCCAGTATCGGAGGAAGTTCCAGGGCCGATCTCGGGGTCGACGGTGTTCTCGTTGCTTCGCTCGTTGATTTTCAAACCGGTCCTATCCTCGCTACAAACAGCGTCAAATATCAGTTCAAACACAACAACACGATAGGGGTGGACACAAACCTTGGTAATCCAACTTCGGAAACTGGCACTAACGGCGTTCCAGGCTCTTCTATTTTCGCATGGTCCCGGTTAGGAGAAGTGATAAACGAGTTGAAGACGAGTTCCTCGGGTTCCAGCGCAAAGGCGGCGTCGATGAGTTCAGTGAGGTCCAGGTCCAGGGTGGTACGAGTAACAGGCTCCACAGAGTTGGGCTCCTGTGTATCGATACCGGCGAGAGAGACTTGCTCGAGCTGTTCCACGATCGACAGGTTGATGAGACGGACGTCCGCCAAGTCCATGTTCTCTGAAGGGATACCGCCCACGAGCTCGAAAGAGATGTCCGCTTCCAAGGGAATATTATCCGAGGGTGCCGCTGGAAGTAACTTAGATGAGAGAACAGGAGCATGGGGATCGTACGAGCAGTCCACCGAAAATATGAACTCGTTGAGGTTGAGGTCGCCTAGATCCATCTCGAGGTCTGATCCGTCGCTCCCCAATAGATAATCCTCGTCTACTGTGGCCGTAGATATAATAGATATACCGCATGACTTGCTGTCCCCGGAGGCGCCAGAATCGGAAGTCAAGGACGGAGCGGGGGATCCAGCTTTGGCTTCGGGGGACGAAATGGGCAGACAAGCGACATCAGAAACATCCGACGAACTGTTGGGCTCCATGGCTTCGATCTTGACTGGAAACAGCGTCGCCGACCGTCCGCCCGACCTCCAATCGACCCGAGGGGTCTACGAGAGTGTTTGCTTGCTCTACTCGCCTCCGGTTCCAGCTCGAGATGTCGCTCCCTCGTCCACGCCGATCACCGTGGCTACTCCAATCGCCTGCGAGAGTCGAATGGGTGCATGTTCAGGTACCTGTCCGAGAAGCCACAAACACAAAACGAAACAGAAATAAACGATAAGAAAAGAAAAGAGAAACACACTAGTAGGCCGCCGCGGCCGCGTCCCACTCCATCATCATCTCGGCTGGCTCCATCTCCACGTCCTCCTCAACGAACGGCGGCGCCATATCCGCGTCCGAGTTCCGGCGTGCTCGTCTCGGTCTATCCACGTCCATGGGTTCCGGGCCGGGGACTTTCTGCGATGGGGGCGGCAGGTCGGTGTCCATATCGCCCATCCCAGGTCCCCGCATATCCACATCCCGACGTCCGAGCGACAGAGTCATCTCGGCAAAGTCCAACCGAGTGCGAATGACCTGGCCGATGGCGACTCGGGGGCCATGCACGTATGTTGATGTCGGACTAGGAGGCAGGACCGGGGAGCGGGGTCGTTTGGGTTTGAATTCGTCAACGACCATGGGGGCTGGGGCCGGAGCGAAGACCGGGATCGAGACTCGGGGTGCCGGAGCCGGGGCAGGGACCGTATAAGACGTTGGCGCAGGATTTCCGGCCAACAGCGAAGGGTCCTGGGGTACACCGGACGACGAACCAACCGATGCTCGCAATGCTTCCACGGAGGCGGCGAGTCGCTTCCAGAATTCCTCGTATGAACTGTCACTGGAAGGCGCTGAGCCAGGCGAGGCATATCCAGCGTAGTCGGGGAGCGCAGCGGGAGAACCAGAGGACGGGGTCAGAGTGCTTGGGTCGAACCGAGGGCTTGGAGGGGACCGGCCGCTCGTACCATAGCGCGGTGCGTCCAAGTCGCGGCGGGTAGACTGACCGGGGGATCCAGCGACTCGTGTTGATGGGAACAGCGTCGGTCTTGAATTTGCGGATAGGCGGTTGATATGTCCGAGCAACCCAGCGTTCGGGCTTCCAGCAGTATATCCGGTCTTCCGGCCAAGGCCAGCCAAGTCGCTGCGTCGTATGCGGCCACCGAACGGAGTGTAAGCCTCGTCATAACGTCCGCAGTTCCATTCCTCGGGCTCGGGCTTGCGCTCGGGCATCGTGGCCCTGCATCGCGCCTGCCCCACGTGGAACATAAACGGACGCGCCGAACCCGTCGGGGGCTTAGGTGTGAGATTGCAAACAGCCTGGTTGCTCGTGTCAGCACGCCACGTAATCCAGACGCACCACCCACAATCGACTTACTTTTCCTGGGTTCATCACAACGTAGCCGGCAATATGATACAACAACACTAACAACAAGATGGTCCCTATCAATAATGCCTTTCAGCCTAGTCGAGACAGCCGCGCTTGATACTCACACCACGGATGGCACCTGATAGCTTCATCGTACAGGGCAATCAAGCTAATCGAGAGACTCATGAGGGGGATGCAAAAGGTGAAGCAGATCACCGCCAGTACGGCATAAGCCACGTTACGAAGATTGACTTCCATCGAGGTAGTAGTATGGT
>WSLO01000253.1:0-22230 GCA_019677385.1 Ceratobasidium sp. 392
GTACTAAAATCTGGGTCGCCGCAGCGGCTACAGCTGCTCTACTGTTCGTTGGCCTCCAAGCCTGCTGGAGTCGTATTACGTCGATCCATGGTGCGCCTACTCCAGCCGTCCATGTGGGTCACGCCAAAGATATCAGCTGAACTTTCTACTGACGTGTCTTCCAGGCCGTGGCAGTGCTGAGTGGTCCCAAGTCGAATGTGACTGGTACTATATATTTCTCCCAGCCTTCGCCAGTAGGACCGGTGTTTATTACCGGCGAGCTCAAAAATCTTGATCCTGATGCTGACCGAGGTTTCCACATCCAGTAGGTTGGATTTGTGACCATTCCTGTTTCTTATTATAACCCGCTTTCTAGCGAATTTGGTGATGCGACCGATGGGTGCATGTCTTCCGGATCTCACTACAGTAAGAAAACCTCTTGGTTGCACGATGTTCGACATTGAGTTTCTGAATAGACCCACTCGGCCAAACTCACGGTGCACCAAACGACGTTCGCCGTCATGTTGGGGACTTGGGCAACATTCGCTCTGATTCCGATGGCGTTGCCAAACTCGACTTTTCCGACAGTGTTATTAGTCTCATGGGGCCGTTTAGCATTGTTGGGTAAGTATTATGATGCTTGTTCATCGGAATCAATACTGATGATGTACGAAGGCGCACGATTTTGGTGCATACTGTAAGTCGAACTACCTAGCAATCTTGTGTTAGTCGGCGCATGAAAATTTTCGTAGGGAACCGACGACCTCGGTCGGGGAGACAATGAAGACTCGCTTAAAACCGGAAACGCCGGAGGTCGAGCTGCATGTGGCGTAATTGGTACGATATTCGTAACCTGGTTGTGTCAAAGTAACTCACAAGTGATGCTAGGATTCGGCCCAAAACCGTCAGATTGAATCGTTCTAGCCTCAGTACCTGGAAGGTGGAAACGAGCGTCATGAGATTGATGCCCGGTCTGCAAGTACGAGAATTGGACTGTTAGTTATCTCGCATGTTTGTGAGTTTTGTGTAAAACTATTGTAATTACTGTCATCGCCGTTTTGGGCGTCCCGCTTTGCCGTTTAAATGAGAGTATCGGAATCTTATCGCGTGAATGCTATGTGTCACTACAGTCCCAAAGCCCACAATGAGGTTATTCAAACGGCATTTCTGACAGCCTTGCGTCGCAGGTCATGTCCGTTGAAGCACATCGGGTTGGACTCGTCGAGCATGTAAAGTACCATCTATGAATGTGAGCACTCACTAATTTGTGCTTGCTTATGGACGAACTAATTGGCCAACGGCTTAGCGTTGCAGCGCCTAAGCTAAGGCGCTTCTTCATGTTCGGTCTGAAACATTAATGGGCATGGAGCACGCATAATGCCGTAAATAAGACTCGGAGAGAGCTCTCTATCTAGCCTCCCCTCGAGGTCTCCTGCTTTGCTTCCACCCTTAAACCAGCAGTTCATCATGTCGGGATACAACATGTGAGTCTTCAACACTTCCTTTTACTCATTTTGACGAACACCCCAAATGATACAGGCCTACCTCATAAACCTCCCCCATCATCGATCACCCCGAATAAGTGGCCCATGCCTGAATCCCATTCGCTCGGTAAATCTCACAAGACCCTGGACCCATCCACCTATGATATCGTTCGCCCCCTCAGCTGGTGACTGTGACCTGCCCTTCACTGAACAATCTCTGGCAACCGAGTTCGTTACGCCGAGAATCGCACTGCTAGTTTTGAGGTAGCCTGATCGCATTCATCATTAACCACGCCATCAAACAACCATGCATGGAACAACGTGCCTTGGGAGAACGGCGGGAAGCGGCGGACCTGGAAGCGAACTCTGTTGTGAACGCGGCTCGCGCTACTTGTTGAAGCCGGTGTGGCTGGTGAGTATTAACGAGTTGACTTTGACATGGAAGCGCTTAGTCGAAGATACAAGTACGGTTGGGGTTGCAGTCCAAGTATTAAAGCGCCGTCAGGTGAACAAAGGCGCCAACATCGAGCAACTCGGAAGTGTATGCTACTAATTGTATGTCTGGAGGCCGAAAAACCAGATGCTACCATATAGTTGGGAACTTCGTCCGTTGCGGCCGTACAATAGGTAAAAAGAATTGGCTGCAACAACCTCACAGAGCATTTCTTTTGTGGTCGCACAAGCTATAGCCCCATCCACCGCTTCTAGTCTTCTAACAACGACGCCAGCTACGATGAGCACTCAACCGATTGTCCTATTCTCCACGCTAATAGGCGCATCATACATACTGTATCTTTCACCAACGTTCACTGCTGCATCTTCCTCGGATACTATAGTCAAAGCATGTCCTTTTCTGCTGTAGTTTCTGCAATTCATGCTCGGATTTACGTCTCTAGTATCCGGCTTGACGGACTAGTATATCTATTAAAACCCATCCATTCTATAAAATAAATTTTAAGTCCGAGCGAGTATTAAGTCCAGTCTGATTGAAAGGTAGACTACATGAGAATGATCTGAAGTTCACAGCCTAGACCATTTAATTATCATGCGCATACACTCACTTAACAAGCGCCATTGCAGAGCCTGTTCGCCGTCGCCACCGTCGCTCTACTCGCCAAACACTTCTGGCGAAGGAACCTTAGCCATTCGCCCCTGCGCTCCCGTACGAACCATTATGGCAGTCTAGACGCTCAATCCTGATAGCTCAACACCGCATAAACGGCCCACGAAGTCATGAAGTGATATGATTCCGCTAAAGCAGTGCTTACGTGTCATTGCGCTACCAAGACGCTCTCGAGGACTACAACAATCGTTGGTACAGCATTTCGCCAAATATCGCTGATCCTTACCTATTTTGGTATATTGGATTTCGCTCCAGGCACGACTTGATCGCTGATAGCCCGGCGCTCGTTTGCCACGCTGCCTGATAGATCGATGTCTGCTCGTTGACCACGTCCTCGTCCAACCACCCCTCTTTAACCTCGTCATACTGCGCTGCTGTAAACCTGATGTATAATGTCAAGGTTTAACAGGTGGATTCTATCAGCCAAGCTTGCTTGTTCTAAGAATCGCTGATGAGAGCAGCCCTATTTCACAGGTTGCTACCCCTGTGGCTAACAATTTTGGACATGGAGCCTACTACGAGGAGGCCCCACAACCCATGAGCGTTAGAGATTCGAGGTACCAGTCTGCGCACGCGCCTGTCGCCTCGCCAAGCGCTCAATCTCAAAGGACCCACACCAGCTACTTTTCTTCCGCTGAGAACAACCGCAGTTCATTCTCCGGAAACATTCGCTTCTCCGCTGAGCAGAACCCCTCCCCTCGCTCCCATAACACCTCGCGCTCGGACTCATCGATACCGCAAATACCAGCTAGGCCTGAGCCAGCTCGGTTATACTCATCGTTATCGTCTGTTCCATCACACAATCACGCGTCCGTGTCCGCCGCTCTCGGGCGAACGACCTCAAACCGTGACTCAGATGGGATTGGCAGGCAGAGCAACGTGTGGACTGAAAGATGGAAGCGAATTGTATTATGGACAGTGCTCATGATACTCGTTGCGGCGGCTATAGCAGGTGGCTTGCCTCTATACCAACCTTTCATGACATGACGCTGATCAGAACGACAGTTGGTGTGGCAGTTTCTTTGATGAAGCTTCGGCAGAACTCCAAGGCTGCTAAGGCAGGGCAACTTGTAAGCACACGTTGTTCGTAAGGTGTCCTTGGTACGAATGTCGTCCTTCATAGCCAACCACAACCTCATCCACTCCAAACACAACCGGAATCCAAACTACGCAGCCAGGAACCTCACTCACGCCGGACCTTTCTATGAGAGCGCGTCTCTTAGATCAACTTGGTATTTTAGAGGCACCGTGGTGTACACAAACCTCATACATTTCTGGGGCTCCTTCGAGCAGTGGAGTCGAGGTGCGTTGTTCGGTTTACATACTGAATTAGGTCCAACCTCTACGCTTGTAGTACCCAGTTTCAACTGATTCCCCCGCCGATCCGTTTCGCCAGATTGGCCAGGTCCAGGTACTATACTATTTCGAACATGGATGACGCTTCTGATGACCGATATCGCCATTTAGACCTCTAACCCAGTGATGACCAGCACTACATTGTTCAGTATGACTGTCGGTACCACCCATGCGACTCAAGCAAGCCATAAACAAGGTACGTAGATGTATTCATTTCCATTCCTTTGTTAATTTGGCCACTGGATATGTTGGCTGGCACGTGGTGGGTTTCAACCCGCGTGTTTACTACATTTGGGCCTCGGTTATTTGTATAATACTTTTATAGTGGATGGCGCACATTCGGAACTATCTTCACATTAGTGACTCATAAGAGGTTTGTGATATCGCAGCGCTCATGACAGTACGCATACACCTAGGTTTCTTTATCGGACAATGCGTTCAAGGGCCAACACAATGGGATCTTCGCCCTCAGCCCTTTACACGTGACCAGAAAACGTGGGTGGCTACTAGTTGATCTGCAATCGCTGCCCTCCAACAACCAGTTTACAAGGTCCGCAAATATATCGATACGTTCAGGTTCAAGTTACAGAATATCTTTCTTAGGCGACGGCCCGACGATCCCTTTGATGACGGCAATAACCGTGGGTCTCCACCCGATTTAGACCAGTGTTGTCAGTTGGTGGGGTCAGACCCCTTGGCTGACCCGGTATCCGGAGTCTATTTTGCCTATATCCAGTAATTTTGGACTCCAGATACCGGGTCAGCCAGGGGGTGTGACCCCGCAATTGCCAACACTGATTTAGACTACCATAGACCATCTAATGCTACAGACTCAGCTCGTCTATGGGACTCATCTCCATCTCGGGATACCAACAATCTTCGAACGGGTGGTCACCCCAGCCATCAAGAAGGACAAATTGTCCGCGAAGAAAATTCTAATACCAACTTTGTTGCAATAATCATGACTATTGTAGCTCTGATTGCGGCTATCTGTAGGAGATTGTCCTTAAGCCACAGATATACTGTACTCAGCTCTACTCTTATCTTCTGTAGTTGGAGTTCGAACGGTACGATTGAGCCGATGAAGCCTTACGTGGAGGGATGGTGAGTATGCTATCAAGCCTATATGAACTCGTCATGTGGGTGAAACCATGGTGGCGCCTGATAATCGAATGAGTTGAAACCAGTCAGAGACGGGATATCACAACACTACGGTCAACTGCATGAAGAAAACGTGAACACCAGTTTGAGAACAAGCAAACGGGCAGTTAAACAGTTAAATGATGGTAAATGAATGATAGGACGCGCGGTTATGCTGGTCATCGACAACCCATTAAGTATGGAGGTAATTTCTTGCTTGGCAGCATACGGACTAGTTATTTGGAGTTCTAGATGTGGCCGCAGTGATCGTATGCTGCGTATCAGTGTATAGGTTCTGGTTTCGTGATGCAGAGCGTCAGTTACTTTTGGACTAAGGAATTCTGTATGATAACATGAAAATCAGATAGAAGCAATGTAGGATATGCATATATTGGCTGTGGGATTCAGACCTGATCAAGCATGTGGTTCTATGTAACGCGTAGACATTGGCCAATCATATTGGCAATTGATTGGCAGCATCCATTTCAAATAGAAGCCCCATCAACCCCTCAAAAGGTCTTCGCTGGTCTCTGATCATCTTGCCGCTTGGGTGTGAGGGGTGCATCCCCTCGTCTCTTAGACGATCCCAGTAGCTCCGAAACTACTGGGCCACACTCGAGCACGGCCTACGGGCCGTATTAAAAGCTTCACCAACCTAATACTTGTTCGGTTTGTCGTTCTTCTGTGTACCAAGTTCAGAGTCAGTACTGAAGATGTTGAACGTTTCAAAGGCAAAACCGTCAGCATCCCATTCGAACATATTTATCCATGGCCTTGTCTTGAGTTCGACTCACGCTTCGCCGCGGACGGCGACCCTCGTGGATTCGATCCACGCGGGCAGCCGTCCGCGGCCGAGCGAGAGTCCAGTACTCTCTCAAGCCACAAGTCTGAGTTGGTGTATGTATTTTGTCTTCTTCAACACAAGTATCAACTCAGGTTATGCCAAATCGCTAGATACTCAGATGTTCGGGGATGCTGGGACATCTCCGAGAGTCTGGACGTGGTCAACCAGCTTAATGTTCAATTCACTCAAACACTCAACGAGTACCCGTCAGAGGTGTGCTATTCTATCAAATTAATCCCTTAACTTCATTAATTCTCAAACATGCCTTTGACTGTAGCTTTCAACACTCCCTGCTGTGACGAGTAGTTCGCAAGGTAAGAACCCTCCATGCTGGTTTTTCCATCTAGATCACTAACCTAGGTGACCCAACAAGTGTTATATTTCACTGTTTTGAATAGTATCTACTGTCGCGACCTCGATGGAGTCATCTACCTGCTCGACGAACAGCTAATCTGTTTCCAACAAGCCAACATTCACCCCAACCCCATGCCGCCATGTGTGACCTTCCAACTCGGACCATTTTCCTATTGCTTTGATGAGCTGGGCGCGCTCTACGTCCTTAAGGATACCTGTGGCAACCCTTGGGAGCTCAAGGTCGTTTATGAGGATGCGCGCGTCGCAAAGATGAGCCTTTGCCTTCAAACCGTGCCGGACCAAAGTTTCGATCCTAGTAAGGCTAGTTGGGAGGAGCTAACAAGAGTCCTTTGTAAGTTTAAGACAATGCTTGGTATTGGGTTTCTTCGATTGAATTGTTGCAACCTTACGCCCTAGCAAGCCTATCTTCAAACGCAACCTCTCCCAGTACGGCTACGGAATGCCAGCTGGCCATATACGGCTCGTTATCTGAAAGCCTGATGCATTCTGACCTACGGCATGCATCACAACCAACATCTCTGTCGACAACCTCATCAGTGCCGTCCTCGTCCTCGTCTTCACCGCCATCATTGCCCGATTTTGTGACCCCCAACACCATCCTTCGAGGGATGACCAATTCGTCATGCATTTCTGATGTCCAAACTCTGATTTATCGGACTAAGATTGACGTTGACAAATGGATCAATTCACTCAAAGCTCCGCGAAAATCTCGAGACAAGCTGCAATCCCGACCCCAACTCAAGTGTCCCTGGGATGGTTGCACAAATATGAGCAGGCGACCACAAGTCCTGAAGGTCAGTGAGCACCACGCATGTTTGATTCTGGTACTCACCTCGTTCATACCACAGGAGCATTTGTATGGGCATCTGCGCATATATCGTACGCACTCTCTATACTTACCCGGGCGGTTGAGGCTCTCTCTAATATTATTAACTCTGGATCGATTAGCATACAAATGTTCTCGTCCCGGTTGTACATCTGCGTTCAACACAGCTTCCAATCTGCATCGACATACCAAATCCTGCGATGCTGGTACGAACGGATGACGTGAAGTAGAGCCGCTCGTGTAATACTTTGAATAGCTGAGTTGCACTTGTTCTTCCCCTTACCTTGTATGTGTGTATATCTTCTATTATCTGGCGCATGGCTTGGTTTTTATACGAGTCGATGTCGCTACCACTGAAATTAAAGTCCTTTTTACAAATTTGAGTACACTTTTCCTCGGGTCGGTGTCTCGCGATGCACTATTCCCACAGGGAGTGCAGTTTTGCAAGCGCAGTTGAGAACCTGAATCCTCGAGTCGATCAAAACCTTGAGCCACAACAAATTAGCGCATTCGTATGCGAAGCTGATTCAAGCACTGCGCATGAGGTTGAGTGGCGGACCCTGTCCGCCAATCATTTCAAATTATGGCATGGTCCGATATATAAAGATCGATCTTCAGAGCCACATCTTATTGACCGCCGCTTCATCGAGACTCAAAATCTCCAACATCGAATGAGCCATGATTGACAACGCAGCTGTATCACACTCGCCCAACGATCCTTTTTTTGACAGTGGAATCTTACCGATTTCACCAGAAGTCAGGGAATCGATAATGCTCGGTTTGTTCGCTCCTCAGCCGCTCGAAATTTTCGTTCTCACAGACCGAACTTACAGGTTTGTTGGATTCTAGTCTATGGGATGCCCCAGAAAAGGATATATTCTCCTCATGTGAGTGATCCGACCCACACATGTGAGTTTGGATTGTCATTGTGCATGCGTTACACTGACTACATCTAGCAATGTCTCGTGTGCTTATGCACAATGACAATCCAAACTCAAGTCTGGGATGCTACCTTGACGCCCCTCCACCTCTCACCCTTAGTCTGGACCGGCCGTACAGCACTCCCACCGCCCCGACGCCCCCTGCTCAGCCCATATACGACAATCAGCTTCTCAACTTAGATAGGCAATTTCCCGAGGTATGCCTACGCCAGTCTTGTTTCTTTCCGTTCACCACCAGTCTAACGCTTTCAAAATGCCAGGGTGCTACGAAAACCAGTACTGGCGCATCGAATACGATGCATACATTCTTTCTTTATACTTCATCACGCTGACCTATTTCGACTTTATCTTAGCCCGTTAATTTAACTTTGTAGGGAATACTTTCCAGTGTGGCGTTGATGGGCGCATTCGACTGCACCTAGCTCCTGCTTCAAACTCTTTCATTACCGTTCCTTTAGACCCTGTAGAGCCGGGCTCGATATTTTACATCGGGCTCTTGCCACTCTTCCTAGACCAACCAGGCGGACTCTACTTGGTTCGCGACAACGCCAAACAGCTAGAGCCAAAGGAGGTGTTTGATAACGATGATTTGGCCTGGGCGAGCCTGATCGTAAATGGCCTGGAGACTTGGCTCAACTCACCTAACCTACCTGGGCCTGTAACACCGACCGCCATTCATGAGGCTGGTTTCCCACATCCTGATCTTGATCAGGCTGCGAGTGATGCATCTGGCGAGACTTATCTCCGACTCTAGGTCTAGTACGATTCGACTGGCTCGATTTTATACTTGCTGTAGTTATTTCGTGGTTAGGTCCTCTCTCGCATAAGGCCCTTACTTCGAGCGAGCCTATCCTGCTGGACCTAGTGGCACCGGCAATACCTCCGGGGGGTGCCACCCTTGACGCTGGCTCCAAAACGACTCCAAAACGACCGCGCAGCGGATATCGTACCCCACACTCGCCACTTCCAGACTCTCCCCTTCCGGTTTTGTCCCCAACCTCAAGCGACTCGAGCGGGTCCGAGTCGAGCTTCGCGTCTGATATGTCTCACGTCTATTCATCGCTGTTCTCGGATTTGAACCTCGGAGATGGCCGTCCTGCGCCCACCGGTGCTCTAGATACTCCTGTAACACCTTTGATTCCGAACCTGGATAAGTACGTGCTATGGAAAAAAGCCGATATCGACAAATCCATCGGTTGGCTCACGGAACAACGCAAACTTCGCGGCTCTAATCGGTCCCCTGTCGAGCTGAAGTGTCCACGGTGCAATCACGCAGGTCGTCGCCCTTGTGAGCTTAGAGTGAGTGATCACACCGACTGGCTCAGAGAATCGTGGTTAATAGTGATGATAGGAGCGTTTGTATGCCCATATTGGCTTAGCAGGTACGTAGATGAATCAGCGTCAATTGGCCTGAGACTAACTTGAACATGTTACTAGAGTTTTCGTGTCCAAATCCCGGGTGCACGCATGTATCCAGTCGGAAGTCGAACCTTAAACGGCACCGCAATGAATGCCCACTTGGACCTACCTTGGGTAAAAAGTCGTGCTCGAAACTTCATTCATCGGTGTTTGCATAATTGTTGATTGGTTTGAGTGTAGCCTGTCCGTGAATCCGTTTTCTGTTTCCCTCTTGTTTAGAGCACCCAGGACATGATTTCTATCTTTAACTAGATCCATGCGGTGCCCATTAATGTGTGTTACTCGGACCTGAATGGGCATTCGCGGTGCACAATAGCCGTGGCGAAAGCCCTGTTGTCGAGGCTTTACCACGAGCTTTTTACCTGGTGAACAATAGCTGCGCACGCGCATATATGCACAGTTTCCCCCTTAGGTCGAGGCAGTGCATCGCCAGGTTTATCTTGAGCGTCAAATGATCGGCGGTGGCTGTCAGGGGCTATACAATCCATCAACCAGATAAAGGGCAGCTGACCAGCTGGAAGGTTTTAAAATAACTAACACCGCTATCAATATCTGTCGATATCCCCCCGACATTTGACCTGCTTTATCGAAGCCTGATAAGCTAGTTAAAGACCGCCCTATATCGCCTGGCTTAAGACCGTTTGAACCTTAGTGGGGTCTTTCTTAGTGTGGCCTAAACACCAGTACGTCTATTGAGTGGTGTGATGTGTGTGCGGCCACACTGATCGTCAGACGAATACAAGTCCCGGCAGACAGGGTATTTTCCGGGGGGTTAGCTGTTATGAATAGTTCATCATACTCTCTACCAACTGAATATAGACCTTCCGCCAGTAAGGAATATCTATATTCAGTTGGGAGAAAATATAATGATCTGTTTGTAAACGCCAAGTCAGCACCGTCCTACCTGGATGCGGCTCCGTCGACTCTGATGCTACCGACCAACACAGTACTGCACCAGCAAGCCATAGCATCAGCGATCCTTACAGTAACGTCTACATATTGTTACGGTATGAGAAACAAGGAATTAATGTAATGAATATATGCGATCATGTGACTCGCACAGCTTGTAATGTCTCACTTGTTCTGAATGTTTCTGTATGACTTGCCGCCACACGTATGTGTGAGCTGTCTGTTTTGACTCATATACGTGTACTTACGATGTGTCGATGATCTGTCGCCACGTCGTATCTCTAGTATATTCTGCACGCTATGGTATATATACTGAGGCTCCTGCTCCGTTGTAGAGCATCCTCTGATCAACTCTTACAAGCCCCGATACAGAGCCTAGCAGCTCTAGCTAAGAACGCTAAGTATAATTAACAGAAGTAGTCTACTGAACGACTATATTCTGTACATATCGCCTCCTACGACACCAAATCAGAAGGTTCGTCTTTTGAACCTCTGAATACAACACAGCTCATGTTAGCCGAAGGTTCTACCCGAACCTCCTTCCATATTACTTCCTGAAGGTGCGCACGGTTCGATGTCCTTTTACAATACCATTAAACTCGAGGCCATAAAAGAGTTATTAGACACCTTGGGCACCGCCACATTTTCAAAATATGGTGTACCAAGATGTCAATAAAGCGACCACTTAACTCAGTACGGTTTTTTCACAGCTGAATACTGCGCTCTCAGCAACCATATTCACCCACTCAAACTCGTATTTCTTCGTTTGGGTTATTGACATCTTGGTATACCATCATTTGAAAATGTGGCGGTGCCCAAGGTGTCTATTGACGTTGAAGTTTAGCACATCACCTCGGCACATCTCAGCCTCCGTTCAGTGACCCTCATTGTCCCGACGGTAATTTCACCGCCCTGACGCTCCCTGCTGGGTTTGTGTGTAACAATCAGCTACTCTGCTTCGATGAGGAGTCACTCAAGGCAAGTTCTTATTGGTCCCGTTTCCCTCTGTCCACCATCAACGCCGACACCTCTTTGAAACGTCAGGATGTCGTAAATAGTCGCAATTATGCATCTGGTAAAGCGTATTTATTATCCACATCACGTATTAAACTGAACTTTCTTGAGTATATCCAGCCCGATATCTCGACTTTGCAGGGAACACTTTTCGGTGCGACGCTGATCGGCACGTTCGACTACATTTAGCTCCCGCCCCGGATGTTTTTATCACTGTTCCACCAGATCCAGTAACACCGTGTTCAATATTCTACCTCGGACTTTTGCCACTCTTCATCGACGAATCGGGTAGACTGTACACAATTTGCGACAGCGTCGAACAGCTAGAGCCGAAGCAGGTGTTCGAGAACGATGATGCAGCCTGGGCAAGCCTGATCGTCAATAGCCTAGGTAGCTGGTTCCAATCGTCGAAATTTCCCGGACCCGTCGCGCCGACAACATTCCTTGGGGCAGATAACTCGAGTCCTGGTTCCGATGAGGCCGTGAGCGGTATAATTGGTGAGTCTTGTCTCAAGCCTTCGAGCAAGTTTAATTCAATCAACCTGGTTTTGAACTTCTGAAAGCTATGCCATCGTCGGAGTTTGCCGGATTGGCGACGCTCGTTGGGACCGGCGTCGCTGGTTCTAATATCGAACAAGCACAAAACTGGGGACACTGGTTCTGGCACCACACTCAAATCAACTGCGGAGCTGTCTCTCCCTTTCCTATCCTCCACTTCGGACGATTCAAATGAGCCTGATTCGAGCGTGGTGTCCGATGGGCCGGGCGACTACCTATCTTCATTACCAAAATCGAGCCTAGGAGATAACTTGACCGTGCAGCTTTCCAATTCGGACACTCCTCTAGCATCCTCGAACACGATAATAGATAAGCGCACGCCGTGGACAAAGGTCAAGATTGACGAGTACATCGGCTGGCTTGTAGCGCAGCGCAAGTTTCGCGGCTCTGGTCGGTCCTCGGTCAAGCTGAAATGTCCAAGTTGCGGGCACGAAGATCGTCGTCCATATGTGCTCAAGGTCAGTGATTTGATTAGTTGGCCTAGGAAGTTTCTACCTGATGATATATAGGAGCATTTATACTCCCACGTTGGTCTGGCTTGTAAGTAGATGAAGCGATTTTAATTGGAGCAACACTCATTTGAAAATGTCACCAGTATTTCCGTGTCTGAACTTTGGGTGCACGCATGTATCTAATCGCAAGTCGAACCTCAACCGGTACCGCAAGAAGTGCTCGCTCGGTCCCGCTTTAAGCAAGGAGCCGCCGTCGAAACCTCGTTCATTGAACTTGTGGTAACTGTGAATTGATCTGAGTGTAGTCTCGGCTTGTGAGTGTCTGGCTCTCTTGTTCAATAACGAAAACCGTATGAACTTGATTGTTTGAGACAGTTGGGGGCTTCCCTGAGATAATATAGGCTAGTGACGCTATCCTTGCACGGATAAGAATGAGAAACAGAGAGAGTTTACAGCTTGAAATTTATTCACGCAGGGAGTGTATACTAAGTCTTTGGACTACAAAAGTCAAGTGAAGCGCTATACACCCGACTTTTGAATAACGAACACCTTGCAAGAAGAAAAAACATCAGCACGTGAACGAGCCTGCAAAAGCGTTTACTTCTCACCTCTCCAGTTGAATCCGAGCTCACAATGAGCCGACCGCCCTGGTCAAATACAAGTCCCACCGGACGAATACATTGGTTTGCACACTTGGATAGGTCTGGCGCACCAACGATGGTCTCATACCCAGTCTGAGAGTTTGGTGCAGCAACTGGGCCACTCCCATCCTCCTTGAATGGGATGCGTACTACTTTGTAGCCTAGATCGGGGGATAATGATCGCTACATGTGGCTGCTCTAGGATGATAGATACCTACCAGTAGGGAAATCTCGGTTCCAAGAGCCATGGAAGCTCACAAACGCATCTCCGTCCCATGGCGTCAACCCTTCCTCACTTGAGCCCTTTGTGCTGTTGTATAGCACAATGTCGAGCGGAGCCGAGTGAGCTTGGAAGGATAACGCAGGCGGGACGTTGTTTTTTGGGTCGGCGCACCACGCATCGGTCGGGTTTGTTGGTGGGGCTCGAACCGAAAACTGTTCGCCAGTATCAAACGTAAACTGGGGGCCTGTAGTGTTCCTGGGTACGGAAGAACTATTCCATACGGTGAAGCAGGATGGGTAGCCGTAGTACTTCTGAGTGAGTGGGATAGCTGAAGCGTTCTTGAGGGGAATGAGATTCAGCTCTTCGGCTGTGGTGAGGACATCTGGTTAGCCAGATGTGTTGATATATCTAAAATGCACGCACATGGGTTGTCCTGGTGCACATCAACACCCTGCCACTGGAGATTATCAGAACTATTTTCCGCCTCCCAGATGCTGTTTCCGTCCTTTGAAGATGCGAGGCCAACACCGTTTCGGTTTCCCCACGCAAGAACCTCACCTGTGGTCCATGCCCAGCCATTACCAGATGGTACGCTGTCTAACGAAAAGCGCCGAATTTGAGCTGTGCCAGTAGTTACGTTGGCTATTTCGTGTCGACACAGCTGTGAGTTTCACGGCCCGTCCTATAGAAAGATTCTTACCTGCAGCATCGTCTCCGTTCCCTGCAGACCCGCGGGAGACAATTATGTGCGTGGTAACTCCATTGGCTGGTGGCTCAAGGAGTAGAGTACGAGTAACGTGGTCTAAAGCACGAGGGTCTTTAGATTCGCAACTTGGAAAGCATTAAATTTACACAAACCTCCGGAGGGTGCACCAACGTTCGTCATATTCCATACTAGCGTAACTGGTGATCCAACGACGGTGGCAGTTTCTGGATTATACTCCCAGCGGAACACGCTCTCTGGGGAGCTTGCATATAAGTACTGGTTCGTTCCGTTTCCAGGACCGATTTCTATTCCATGGTTGAGAGTGGTATTTTCTATCACCACACGCTTCTCCCAGCCTACGCAGGTCGAGTCGTTTCGAAATGTCAAAGCAGAAATCCTCTGTTCACGTTCAACCACCAGCAGGTTATGGCTAGCGTCAAATCGCATTCCGCGGGGTCTGCTCAGGCCATTATAAACAACATGAGCCGATAAACCGGACACTATGGATGGTGGATATTTGAATGAGAGGGAAGCTAGAGGTTGACAAACTCCAGAAGAGGGCGGAATTGCGAGGACCGACGCAGCAGATAAGACCAAGCTAGCAGCTAAGAGTGTCATCGTGAATAAAAAGGCGGCAGTCTGTGGGTCCAAGCGTCGGACGGGAGATCTCTATATAGCTCAAGACATCCATGAACCCTCTACAGACTCCTGTGTCCCGACTATTTCCAGAACCAGAATCCTCTCTGACCCCGCAGCAGCTGACCGCCAGGGGTGGATGCTCGCTAGCTTGGCATAAGAGAACGAAGCGGCAGAGCAGCGCCGGGACGTCCGTGCCGAGTGGAGCTTAGGCAGTCGAAGTATTTTCCGCATGTACATTGACGACTACGCGTCTTCTAGTTGTAATTTTGATCAAGGGATGAGCGATGCCAAGGTAGATGAGTTGGCGATCTCGGTGGTGGTGGGCGAAGCTGGCTAACGGATGGTGGGATCATTGTTGGTTCCCGGATTATAAATCTCGGCGCTTCCTCCAACCCGACAATGAAGCCGCCAGCTTTGATTCTGAAACCGGCTGCAGTCGAACTGGGAGTAGATGTACACATGCACACATGCTTCGTCAGAAAGCGACTAGCGGTTTAAATATTTGGAAGGGCGGCTCGGTGACTGTACTGGACGCCAAAGAAGTTCCAAATTTGTGGAATCATGCACTAGAAACCTGCAGTGCAAGAACTTTATCTATCGCCGCATGGGTATTGGGGTCTTTTTGCAAGCTGCTACGATACTAATCATACATTTCGGCAAGACAGCACACAACCTCAGCTCCGGGAGTTGATCTATAGGATCCATGGGGCTAACTGACCCTGCGAATACACTAGAAGCCCGCTGACGCCGTACACAGCCTGGGTCTATCACGAACGGCTAATAAGAAGATATACAGGCGTGTCGTCATCAAAGAAACTACGGAAACTAGAGCATGGTGAGAGCCTAGAAAGGATGCGATGACGGATTGCTTGCCCCGACACGTGGCGTATATGCGTGAAATGGCTACCCCACATCAGAAATTCTCACCAGTGGAGTGTCCCCACTTACCCTCTTGCACCAAAATGCAAACAGCCTAGTGAAAATATCAAGTTTGCTTGCTTAAACTTTGTCGTAATGGTTGCTTACTTCACGATCCAGCTCCGATAGCATCAACCATCTATGCTTCTGCAAAAAAAAAATCTTCAAATCCAGCAGGTTCCCAACGACAATTGTAAACGCATGCAACTCATAACAAAATCACTCTAACCTCTTCCCCTCTCGCCTCCTCCCTCCAGAACGGAGCATCCCAGTCTTATCTCCGTGGCCGCAAGTTGGATCATTCGTATCGCTTAGTATAGGGGAGCCTATTGCCAAGGTCAATGGCCAGGGTTTGGGCCGGTTTTGCCGATCCAAAGTCATAGCGTTGCGCTCCTTCTGTACAGATACGGCGTAACCTTCAATATGGTCAGTCACACCTGCCGATTTAGCCCCCGATTCAGCCTTCGCTACAAACCTACTTTGCACGATTTACACCCAACGCGCACAAAATTTATGGCCATATATACGTTAGGGTACGATTTAGTCTCAATATCTTCAACACAAATTTGCACGCGCAATTTGGAGTCGGTTTTGAGGTTGTTGCGATGTCCAAATCGGCGGTTAAATCGGCAGGTGTGACTGACCCTAATATGACAAAGCTTCGAACGCGCATATACTGTACGCGTGCTAAATGTACCCACATGTAGTGTCACAAGTGGGCGTGGTTGTGGGTAAAAAACCTACCTGTAGCGTCACGTTTTGGATTGTGTGGTTAAGACTGAACAAATTTGTCACAGCAGTTCAAATTTTGACAAAAATTATAATATCAAGAGCGCTACCTATGGTTGCGGCATTTTATTGCCTCAGCCTTGAGGCTTGGTTTAAGGCTGGAACAACGTAAGTTTTACTTGAGGTCACTACTTTCTAGCACTTTCCTTTGGCTCTCAATTTCACTCCGTGGGTAAGTCAAAGAGTTGTCGCGTCACGATATCCGTCTCGTGGTTAACGAATTGTCCATTTTTTAGTCACACGGCGCAAGCGCCGTGTGGGTTCATTTAGCACGCGTACAGTATATCTGCGGGATTTGCTGCTATAGGCACCCAATGATGGATAGACAACAAATTGCAAGGTAGTAAGTCATACAAGCACATATGGTATTGCTAGACCACTAGACTCAAGTAGCTTGCCATGTCAGAACTGCTATTTTGGATTGGGCGTCGTTACCGGGTTATTCAGTGGTAGGATTGATCAAACTGGTACGATTAAAGACTGTTATTTACTCCTGATTTCAATGCTAAAACCGACAAGTTCTTTGAATTGATCGTGTTACGGCGAAAAGGTTGTTAGTCGTTACGCATATATGAACCCATAGCGCACTCCTAAAGTTGATCTTCGTGACGGCAATTTCTGCGCAAAAATCGCCATCGATCTCGAATTCTTGCCGAAAACTAGCATCAGGTACAAAAATGTGATTCCTGGATGGTGGGTGAGTGGCAGTTTGGCAAGGAGCGGGCTTCCGATTGGTGCTACGGTGCACGTTCAGCGTTGGTAAGTGTTTTGTATGGATGTATAAGCTGGCCATCGCCCTCGCAAGACGCGAGGTGGCTTCACTATTCATTTCGAATGGCGACTGAAAATTTCAACAGATCGAGCGCCACTGCTGTAGATATGTCATTTTGATTCCTAGATTTGACGTAGTGTAGAATAAAGGCGTATATATGCGCTCGCAATCCAACCGTACCAGGCATAGAACCATCTTATCGATATCCTGCTTATATATTGAACCGGTTGTAACATTTTGGTGAGCACAAAATGTGATCCGTTAGAAGCAGGGCTTTGAGACACACCGAGAAACGAAGAGCGGCTAGATAGGTTTACCAATCTTCTAAAGTTCAGTGTATTAAGTGGAACAGGTGGACTAGTAATTATGCAGGGACCTGTAATCGGAGGTTTGGAGCTAACTGGCGGAACCTGTCCTATATGGCTCACGTTGAATACTCTGATTGAAATGCCCACTTGAGACGAGCGTGCCCTCACAAGATTACGACAGGTACTTGAAAAAGCATGAGTATCACAGGTGGAGTTGGCTAGAGTATCAGAGATAATTCAGCTAAGGGTGAACGGCCAACAAATGCTACGTAGGGAAAATATGTGCACAACTTGCGGATTACTCAACCCAATACTCCACCATCAAAGCCAATCAGGGCATGCCTAAATACGTAGCAGTCAGTCCCCCTCGCCATATTGCACTTACTACAACCATATCCTCGACACATTCCTCCTCGTAGAACTCTGCCGAGATATGACTAATAATATCCTACAACACTCACCAGACAATATTGCTTCGGATGGCGGTGCTCTCGTTGGTCGCATGGCGCCTTTTGGTTCCTCTCCTGGTTTGTTCCCGGTTTATCCCCAGGTTACTGGCGTCGAAGAATTGGAACTTGCGAGCTTCTTGAAGCTCAGCTTAGGGGATGACTTCGCAAACGATACAAACTGCCTAAGTGAGCACTCTGAGCTCATGGATTTGGATCGTTGGTGATGGTGCCTCCGTCCATGTTAACTATGTACAGCCATTGCTTTCCGGTCGCCTCTGCAAAGTGACAGCTCAAACACGAACCAAGCATGCAATGCTTTTGATCCCCATGGACCGCTTAACGTGCACTATAGTGCACTCGCCTCCTTGACGCTCCTTGCATCTCCTTTCAGCAATCAACTTCTCGGCTTAGACAATCAGCCTTCCGAAGTAAGTCCAATCCTCTCGTTTCGTTCTTACCATCAGCAATGCTAATACAGCCCCAAAATGCCAGGATGTAACAAGCATCATAACTGGTTCAATAGGTACATTATGCTCATATTTCAGATCTAAAATGTGAACTAAGCTGTATGATCACGTTTAAGGCCGTTATTTTAATGTCGCGGGGAACACGTACGGATGTAGCGCAGGCGGAACCATCTGGTTACACATCTCGCCCGCCCCAGGCCCCTGGACTGCAACCCCACTAGAGCCTGTGCAACGGGATTCTATATTCTTCATTGGACTGCTGGCACATTATGTGGACGAGCTGGGCAGACTGTACTCGCTCTGCGACAATGCAGGTCAGCTCAAGCCGAAGCGGGTGTTTGACAGTGATATCGCGGCTTGGGAGGATCTTGCATCTCTAGGAGACTCAGTACAACTGCCCGAATCGCCTAGTCTGTTAGACTCGGGTGCGTCGTTGGCAGCTCTCAACGCCGACATCGTTAGTGCAGGCTTCGTGCAGGTCTACAGTTCGGTATCTGGTGAGTTTGGGGTGACCTCGAGTCTAATCTCACCAGCTTATCTTTGTATGGCAGCTTCGCCCCCGCCGAGTCCCTTGCTGTCGCTCCTGGCCGGTTCCACTTTGAGTGAATCCGAAGGGTCTGAGACGAACTCCAGGTCCAACATTTATCATCACTATCCGTCTTTGTTCTCTTCAAACCTGAGCGATGTTGCTGCTACATTGACCTCTCCAAATCCTGCCTTGGCGACCTCGAGTGTGTCATTAAACGAAGAGGAACTGAAGATAAAGTCGGAGATTGACGCGTACATCGCGAAACTCATGGCTCAGCGTAAGCATCGTGGCCACGGACGGTCGCTCGTCAAGCTCAAGTGTCCATGGTGCGATAGAAAACCAGAACGTCGCCCTCTCGATCTTAGGGTCAGTATCGTTGACCTGCTGAGAAAGAAATGAGCTCATATATGAGGCATAGGAGCATATGTACGCCGATCGCGGCCTAACAAGTATTTATATGAATAAGTTCGAGTTTGACAAAACTAACCATAGCAATATTGCTAGTATTTCCATGTCCACATTCCGGGTGCACCCGTGTATTCAGTCGGTCTTCGAATCGCACACGGCACCGAGACCATGACTGCCCATTTCGACCTTCCTCGCGTAAGAAGCTCACATCGAAGTCCGCGTAACTCTGAAATGACATAAAAGTGTCTTGAAATGTACAATCCATCGTCATGTCCTGCGTCAAAACTTAAATACACGAAAGGAGTCATCAGCGTTAGTAATCCATTCAGAGCTTGCCCATAGATGTAAGACTCTTGTAGCTTGTTATTACAGCTCAACTTCACCAAACTCACAGAGTGCTAGAATATTCGAGGTGATACGCTGCGCATGATTGAAACAACCTATCATGTGCAGGAAGCGTGACTCGCCAACCCAGGATTTGGGGTGGCTATCAAATGAGATAAGCAGAGGGCCATTCATTTGAAATGATGGCGTGGCATTAAAATGATCGATCTCCTTAGCCACATCTCACTCCCAGCCACCTCATCTCTGACATTGCTGTTCCAACCTCGAGTGAAAGAGCTTGCCAATATGATCGACCATCTCACACAACAGCCGCCAGACCCGTTCACCTCTGACGGCACAGTGACCACCTTCGATAACCTTGGATCCTTATCTGACTGGTCGTTGCCTGACCTTGAATCGCTCTCACCAGCAGCGAGTGAACTAGTCGGCTTCTTAAATCCAGATCTATGGGGTGACATAGGAAACAACACGGTCTCCTCATGTGAGTGATCCGACTCACGCGGGTGAGTTTGGGTTGTCATTGTGCACGCGTTACATTGACTACATCTAGGTATGTCTCGTGCGTCACTCGTGCGCAATGACAACCCAAACTCAAGTTCACGACCCAACCTCGACGTTGCTGAGCCACACCCCTTCCCCTCGCTTTCCACGAACGATGATCAGCCACATGGCGGGTTAGATAAGCGATTTGCCGAGGTAAGTCCGGTAGCTTTCGTTGTTCTGATCAACGACCGGGGCTGACGATTTCTAAAGGACCAAGATGTTTCAAGCGCTACGGATGGTACACTTTATCCAGTTTTTCCCTCATTCGCATTGGACGTCTAGCTGATCGTGTTACACTCTAGATGATTATATTGGCCTTACTGTCGCCAACTTGTCCGGCGACGACGGCGAATTCACTGACCCCACGCTGGGCTTAGATCCCGACGAGGTGAACATACGCCGAATGCTAGACGAGCTGGCCCTTTGGATTGAATCGCTCAAACCGCCTGGTGATGCGTCTCTCGAGCCTGCGGCTTTGGATATCCGTAGTCCAACCGGACCTGCGACGCCCGAACAAGCTGCGGGATATACGCCTAGTGAGTTTTGTATTTCATTCTTAATTTTGATTTTATTAACTTAACACTGATTGAACGTCAGTTATACCGCCGCTGGCCGCTGATCCAACTCTCTTGTCACCGGCCGACTCCGGCCCGCTCGGTATTTTGTCGCCAGTGCCCCCTGCCGACCCCACCACCTTATGCTCTGGTTTTGACCAGACGTTGGGTTTTGTACCGAGTGAGTCCAAGTTAGATCCCGGTCCCAAGACAATCCTTATCAACCTTCTTCTATATTTATCACAGCTTTACCACCAGTCGAGCCGTGGTCGTTTCCGTCTCCCAACTCGAGCGGATATCTATCTGGTAAGGCTTAGATTTGAACTCGAAACTCAATCGCATTAACGTGTCTTATTCCCTAGCCTCGCCGCTACCAGATCTATCCCCCGCATCGAGTGACTCGAGTTTCACGTCGAACGTATCTATCGAGTACCCGTCGTTGTTCCTAGCTCCTGCCTACTCGACCCTCGTATCTGCTCCTGCCTCCTCTTTCCCCGTGCCTGCGGATACTGGGAGACCGAAATCCAAAGAGGAAGAGTTGAAGCTCAAGGCCGAGATTGACGCGTACGTCGATTCGTTGGGGCATCGGCGTAATCATCGTGGTCCTGGAAAAAAGTATCCGTGTCCGTGGTGCGGGGGAGGGGGGAAGAAGCCTCATGAGCTCAAGGTGAGTCTCCACACCGGCATGCCACATTAAATCTCGATCTTAAATTGCAATGTAACAGGAACATATGTACGCTGATTGTGGTTTAGCATGTAAGTGAATCATGTTACGAGGATCGGAGCAAGGGGACTGACTTGGACATTTTCAATAGTGTTTCCATGTCCGAATGAGGGATGCACGCATATATCGAATCGGAAGACGAACCTTCGGCGGCATCTCAACAAATGTTCGTTGGGTCGTGTGCTGGTTGGCAGTTCGCCGTAGAAGTCTCATCTGAAGCAGTTTGTGTGGCTTGAATGTATCTCAGCGTGAATTCATATCTGTGCTTCCATCACATTTAGTATTCGATAGGTGGCTGACCGGATCATGGAGGTGTACATGGGGTGATGCGTTGTCCAGGCTTGTGATTCTGGTTAAAGAACTGGGATAGACGTTGATGTTCTGGTTCTTACAACAGCCGGGATCGGGCATGGGATTGTCTATCCCTAGAGTGCCCTTGATAAATACATCTGAGCATCATGAATTTGCATAAATTACCGTGCGTGATCGGCTCAGGCGGATTAGACAGTCTGATGACACTTCCGGCGGCAGCGTGATCTACGCTGGGCGGAGCATCTCGGCTCGTCTGAACATGTGAAGATGGAGAATCCAGCACGAACGTGCAATGTGCGGTATATTCCACTGGAGGCAAGGTGGGGGCTTGATGTGAATTACGGGTTAGACTGGCGGGCTCTATTTGTGTTCTGCGGGGTAATTAGTCAAATGATCACATGATCTATCGTCGGGATTTCGGGGCTGAGGTCGGACGAACCCGCGTGATCAAGTTGCAGACAACCACGACCACGACTGCCAGAC
>WSLO01000254.1:7786-19614 GCA_019677385.1 Ceratobasidium sp. 392
GTACCATCTATCGGGGGATGTATGCACTCTGGGAGAGGCCGCTGTCTTGGATAGCAGAAACTTGGGGTGATACACTTGCATACTATTTCATCGAGTGAATTCTTACACATAATCCGAGGGCTAGTTACACGCGTGTAGCCCAGAATTATCGTGTTTTCGGACTGAATTGCGCTGGTTGGGTGGGGGAGACTGGGCGCTTAACGCTAGACATATTGCAAATACGCCTCCTTTGCGTGGACCTTTTGTCGTCCGTCATACTCCCGCCTCCATTCAAGGTAGCCTTTGTCTCCAAGGGCCCGCGCTATATCTTTGACAATCTCCTTTAGTTCGATGACGGCAACCAGCATACATCAAGGTTCTCGTCGTATGAAGCTAACCTCTCCTTGTTATCCTACTCCCCCCCCTCACCCACAGAATACCAGTATTGAGGAGCCATGTCGAGGCGGAAATAGGTTGCGCATATGTACGTGATTCGACGTTAAAGGCACCTGTCAGTATGGAATTGATAGAGCGCTAAAGTGAACGCATACACCCAGGGGCATGTAGTGTAGGGGTTATCGCGCCTCATTCGCATGAAAGTCGGGAATTAAACCGGCAGTCACGTGACTTGAGGAGGTCTCCGGTTCAATTCCGGACTTGTCCACTGCTTTTTACGCTTTGTTTTCATCTTGGAAAGTCTCGGTTTGCATCAAAAATGGCCCAGGAATTATTGGGAAAAATTTCCCGAGAGAGATACATGATTTCCCCAAGAGATAGCATATTTGCCAGAGAATAGACCCTTGTTAGTGCTCACATACTCGTCCCCAACGTCCCTTACACAACGCTTTATTGTGGCGAGGGCCGTTGCCGTAGCTTACGGGGTAGATGTATGCACACTAGGAGTCACGTGACCATTGCACCCTTATGAAATCGCCCAACATGAACCTCCATCTCCGGCGCCTCTACCCCATGAAACATCTAATCTTACGTTGTAGATACAATTAAAACCATGTACATACTGATAGAGGAGCCTCATCAACGCAGTGTAATACCATATGCCTTCTCCAAGTCTTCTATCCCTTATCCCCACCTTGCGCGAGGACTTTGTCCCTGTAAGCCACCCATTCCTCCTAGCTTCACTCACATGTATTCCTAGTCCATGTACACCTCCATTCCACGCATCCACCATATTGCACGCATTGCTTCTACATGAGGAACTCAAATCATCAAGCGATTCAGACAACTTGACCATTGATTCTTGGCAAAGTGATACAGGGAGAGATACATTCACACAAGACACATCACTGTACACGCTTAAAACCAAACGTGGCATGGTACTTGACCGAAACTTGAACACCAGGAGCACTGAGATCCTCGATAGCCTTGTCTGCCGCCTGCTTTGCCTCCTCGGCAGTCATACCGAAAAACTGAAATGGCGCATGCATGCTCCTCCAAATATGCGCCCACCCATAGTGCCCGATCGACCCTACGTCTCTCATCCGCTTTTCTGTCGACCAAGTCCCAATAGGAACAAGAAATGCACCGTAGCCTATGTCACGGAATCCAAGTATTCGCTCAGCAAACGGATTCATAAACCCACTTGAAGGATCGTTGGGCAAATCCCAAACATCCGACTCTGGTCGCAGCCACAGATGCATGTCTTGGCACATATTCACATCAACCCCTTGACGAGTGAGCCCGTCTCGGGTTAGCTGCAGAGCCCGGGAGAGGTAAGGAAGCTTTTCGAGAGCCGGGCGTTGCGGGACCGTTGCCTCGTAAGCCGAAAGCTCCCAGTTACCAAATACGAAAAGACCGCCTGGTCGTAGCACGCGGTATATCTCCCGAACAAGCGCCTTGGGATTCTTGAGCTGAGATAGGTCAGCTACAATACCACCAGCAGTCTCAACACTTACATGCATGGCCGCGTGACGCAAGTGCACAACGTCAAACGTGTTGCTTTGTTCAGCTATACCATTATAGAGATCGTACACCTCAAAGGTGATATTTGCTCGAGGAGTGTGCGGGACGAGGGGCATATTATCGACACTGGTGAACTGGACGTAAGGATAATCCTTGGCCATATCCTGAACCCTGAAGCATATACTCAGCGATGCTAGTAAATAAACGCGAAAACAGAAACGCACCACGACCCCTCGGCCGTGATAAGGTCCAAGACCCGTTTCTGGTTTCCGGGGCTTGAGGTAAGCACCTCATGTACTGGCCCGTAAAAGTTGGCCCCAAAGAAAATCTTGAGCTGAATGTGTTGTAACATGAGCCGCTTCACCTCACCCAGGTCGGTGGGTAGAGCAATGGGCATGTTCTCGTCGGCCGGAAACATACGTCCATTGAGCTGCTGAAAATACTCTGCAGATGAAATCTTAGCCTACTGATGGTATCCACGATCGATAACTCACCAATAGCTTCCTGGGACTCCAGCGTGCTCATAGTTTCTGCGGTCGTATCAGACGGGACAACCGATTCGATATCACTCATGGTGTCATCTTGCTCGGTATCGTCGACAAAGTATACAGGTGCGGGTGTCGTCTCGCGGTGGTTCATAACCGAGGGGAGATAGTTGGTTCGCCTGCACATCGCATTGCTTAATATACGGGAGCACAGAACGCGTAAAACATAAACGCAAGCTCGGCGGGGATTTTCTTCCGTCGGCTGTTTGTTCATTTTTGTTGTAAAGTAGCAAATTCGCTGAAGATAGCCTCTTGCACTAGCCCCAAAGGGAACGTCTACTGCGCAGGGTGGGGAGGCGGGCCTGCCCAATACAGTTTCAGCCGTAGCAGCCTGTGTTATCGATGAGCTCGGCGTACCAGTCAGCAGTCAAGGTGTGTGTATGTATAGGATCTACATACGTTTATTCCATTCCAGAGAAAACAACGTTTCACCTACTCGCCAAAGTTAGAACAGGAACCACTCCCAAATTACCGAAGATGGATACTGTTGCGGTCATTCCCACACGAGAATCCTAGTCCAAAGCTGCAGATCTTGCTGGTATAGGGCGAGCACGCAAGGAGACATGGTACCTAGGTAAACACGCTCCAGATTCCAGAGCTAAAGGGACCAGTAGACAGTTCATGTGATAGGCCAGAACACCATGACCTGAAGCCCTTGGCAGCAACAGCCACTTCGTGTTTTGCCGTATACACATGCACCGAATGCTCGCAACGATAATCCCTAGTTTGTCCACACCGCTGTCACATGGCGCCATATTCTGCAGCATGCCGTTTATCTCAGTCAACGGGCCGCGCGGAGTAACGAGCCGCGACACCCGAAAGCCCGTTGTGGCACCTAGGACTGAATGCTCGGCACAGAGCCAGGATCGACCCGCGCTGTGATCGTGCCACATATGAGTTTCGGGCCCTGGAGTGGGCAAAACCTAGTTGTGCAGAATCTGAGATATGTTTGAGAACGGCAAACTTTAGGCGTCATCCTGGTATATTGAAAATCAAAGACGTCATGGCTGAATGATCGACACGAGGCCGTGCCTGGGTACATCCTATTCCCTATCGTCCAAGACAAAGTTCGTCAGAGCCTGAGAAATGGCGCTCACATGAATACCGGAACTCGGTCGCGCTGGTAGTCGGCGATCGCAAAAGCTTCGTACTTGATGGCGGTGGCCGACAAAAACAAATCCCCAACGTATCCAAAATACCCAGGGTGGACACAGTGCGCCGGGATAATGTACTCCCAAGTATGAGCTCCGCGTTTTGATTGCTTAAACCTCGCACTCGGCCTGAATCGAACCTTACTTGCTCAGGTAAGGTGTAACTTGGACAAGCTGAAGAGACAGCAGCGGTGAACAACCAAACCACACAGTTGGTGCATATATGCATTGAAAGATTCGTATGCGACGCCAAATGGGTTGACCGCGAGCGTTCTTATAACCAGTCCGTACTTAGTCAAACTGTTCGATACAGAAGCAATCGTTATGGGCAGTATCATGAGGAACTAGTGTACTAGCTAAAACAGCAGTGTTAATACAACCTTAGCAATCCCAACGGGCAAAGCAATCCCAAAACGATCAAATAAAAGCGATATTCATAAGGTTAGATCTTGAAAGCATAAACTAGGTGGTGCTTGGCTGAAACTGCTACATCGCGCCTCGCGATGTCACTTACTGCACCTTGTACAACCCGCTTGGCAGTAACCGAATCTAGCCCGAACACTTGCAAGGGTGCCTCCATACTCTTCCAAATATGAGTCCAGGCCGGCTCAACGACCCTACCGACCTCTTTAAGCCGCTCGTCCTCAGGCCACGGGCCGGCCGGAACGATTTCAGATTTATACCGGATATGCCTGAACCCCACTCTCTTATCTCCTTTTTTAGTTCTTGTCGATACCCACAAGTCAGAGTTTGGAGAGAGCCAGCTGGGCAAGTCGCGCCACATATGAACGTCAACTCCTTGCTGGGTAAGTGCGTCGCGTGTGATACGAAACCCTTCACATAGTGCGGGGAGGGTGTCATGCGCGGGAAATCCCGGGTTCCGGCCGTCGAACCCATCAAGCTCGCTCTCGCTGAAAAGGAATAACCCGCCGGGCTTTAGTACACGATGCACGTCTCGAATAAAGTCTTTAGGCCTCTTGAGCTATACCAATCTAGACGTTAGTTTTAATTAGCGTCGAGTGGGAGGAACTCGCCTGCATCATCACGTGGCGTACGTGCACAACGTCAAAGGTCGCATCAGGAGCGACAATCCCGTTGTAAAGGTCGTACACCTGCAGCCTGTGAGGCGCGAGAAACGGACAAGCGTATGGCCTTACCTCAAATGCAATGTTTGGGCGAGGCACATGGGCGCAAAGTGGAAAGTTGTCTAGGCTGACAAAGTCTACGTGTGGAAACTGTCGTGCCATCTCTTGAGCCCTTGGATCGGAGGTTAGTTAGCCCGAGAAGATACTGAAAAGCACTACATACCATGTTCCCTCGGCAGTCATCATATCCAGTACTTTCTTTCTCTCGAGTCTCTGAGTTGGAGTCAGTACCTCGTCAACAGGTCCCCAGTAATTGGAGTTTAACAGCAACTTCAAGGCTCTGTGCTGATTTGCACAACGCTGGACTTCTGCAGAGTCCGTTGGTAGGGATATAGCTACATTATTATCGGAGGGGAACATGCGGCCGTGTGCCTCTCGGAAATAGTCTGTAGAATACGTTTACATTAATCCGAATGGAATATGAACGGCTTACCGTGCACGTCAGACGACGCAAGAGTGTCAGCACTCTGACTCCCTACTGATGAGGCGGAATACAACTCTGGATCGCTGCGCTCGTCATCGGAGTTGATATCGTCAACATAGTATACTGGCGCTCCGCCGAGCTCGCAGGGATAATCCATGTTTAATCTCTCGGCTAGGTTGCTTGACAAGGTCCAGGAGAGAAACAGTTGGTCGGAAGTCGGGTGGCCAGTTAAAAGATAAATAAGCCAAATGCCCTTAACGTTCACGGTTGCTTCGGTGGAACGCCGCTGCTGGATGGATAAAGCAGTTCCGGGCGTCAAACATCTTCACGCGAGGCCTTTTGAAAGTCAAAAGTTCAACACCATTGATAAAGTTGCAAGAACCGGTGTGACCGGCTGAGTCCGTTAACGTTTGGTGCTGTAAACATCAGTAGGCAGCTGAGCCACGTGGCGAGCAATCGTGGAGCAACAGAGAACCCTGAACAAATTGGGTGGTTAAACACCATCAAAACCTGGAGACGCAGAGCTGTACTGTGGCATTTATACGCTCGGTAGCAGTTGGGGGGATGTCTGTTAGTCCCTGTACACCCAATCCGCCCTCATAAAACCTCGCGCAGGCTTCGTTTAAGGACCCCACATTTCGATATTATATGCTATTGCTGCGTGAGCATCCTAACCGAAATGATACTCCTGCTACATAGGTCAGGTCTCCTGCCGGCTATGCCGCCGATGACAATAGCCACTAGACAGATTTGAAGATCACGTATGAAAATCGGCAAACTACAAACACCAACTGGTAACCACATTCCATATATCCAAATATAACGTGTACACTGTTGAACCATTATCCATTGTTCCACTCACAGGCACTAATTTTGAAATGTCAAGAAGTACTGCGGCGGAGAAACCTCGAGCAAATTACGAAGAAAACTAACCAGTCTTGCGACCGCCGAGTCGAGTAGAGCAGTCTGAAACTAAAACTGAAGGCGTAGCCCGACGGAGACATCCGAACGGGTGACAGTTGGAATTCAGCGCGAGCTGGATTAGCGCCACGATATGTCCTGAATCAGGTAATCATAAAATTCTGGGTTGAGCATGGCTCAGTGATATCGAACATATAAATATCAAAATGTGCGACACGAAAAGCGAACTAGCAGCAAATGACCACGATCAAACCTATCTTCAGAGGTAACAAATTCGAGGACCAAAAATCATAACTACAAAATGACAAAGTCCCAGAGTTTCAGATTTTGAAGGCATAAACCACATGAAACTTGGCAGCAATTGCAATCCCAGGTCGATTGATGTCTTCCACCGCACCCTGCACAATCCTTTTTGCGTCTGCTTCGTCCTTTCCAAACATCTGTAGTGGCGCCTCCATGCTCGTCCATATGCGCTCCCACGCCCGTCCACTAGCTATTCCAATTGACTTTAACCGCGCGTCCTCTGGCCAGGGGCCAGCCGGGATGAAAACTTGCTTGTACCCTACATTCCTAAACCCAACCGATTTTCCTGGCTCTTTGGAGCGGACCGATGCCCAAATATCAGAGTCGGGAGAGAGCCAACCAGATACCTCACTTCCCATGTTTATTGCAACGCCTTGATGAGAAAGCGCTCCGCGCATTATCGCAAACCCTTCGCACAAGGAAGGGAGAACGTCACTCATAATTCGTCCGGGATTCTCGGCATCAAAGACGTCGAGCTCGGTGTCTGCAAAAAGGAATAATCCACCCGGTTTGAGTACTCGATAAATATCTCGGATAACATCTTTAGGATTTGTGAGCTAAGTCGGTGAGATATTTAGAACGTTACGGCATAGGAGTGGACAACTCACATGCATCATTGCGAGTCGTAGATGAACCATGTCAAATGTTGCATCTGGAGCCGCGATACCGTTGTAAAAGTCGTATACCTCAAATTCAACGTTTGGACGTGGGGTGTGGGGTGCGAGTGGTACGTTGTCTAAACTGAGAAAGTCGACATGCGGGAACTGTAATGACATTTCTTGTGCCCTACGTGGGATATGAGTTGCAGCATGTCCAAAAGACGCAAGTGGACATACCAGGAACCCTCTGCAGTCACCATATCTAGGACTTTCTTCCTTGCTTTTTGTCCATGAGTTGTTGATAAAACTTGTTCGACTGGCCCCCAATAGTTCGACCTTAAGAGAGCTTTGAGTATCCGATGTTGCTCTGCACAACGCTGGACTTCAACAGAGTCGGTTGGGAGTGAGATTGCTACATTGGCATCGGCAGGGAACATGCGGCCGTGTGCTTCCTGAAAGTAGTCTATATGCGCCACGCGCCGAGTTCAAAACAAGCTACTTCCACCTCTCAAACTGGTACACTCACCGGGTACCTCGGAGGACGCCAAAGTATCCACGCTGCTGCTAGTAGCCGATGAGTTGGAATATAACTCGGGATCGCTACGCTCATCGTCCGAGTTGATATCATCGATATAGTACACTGGGGTGTTATCAAGTTCGTGTGGATAGTCCATCATGGGTTTTCTACTTATCGAAGAAGAGACGAGGTGCGGTGAGTGGGAGAAAACACGGAGTGGGCCGTTCTAATATTATATACCTTGATCCCTCATCATCTGCAGATCCCTCTGCTTTTCGCTTGGAAACAGCCCCCGAACATTAGTGTAAATTCGATGCTGTGCCCGAAATGACTGCATCTAGCCAAGCCCTTAGGTGTGTATTTTTGTGCGGGTGACGAGGAGGGCCATGCCGATAGTCGTCGTGGCTTGCCGCTGGCCCCGTAGGTTCAAACGGCGCTTCGGCGTCGATCAGCCGTTTGAATGCGTTAATTCAGCCGAGTTTCGTTGATCGGTGTCGGGGGCTTCTGATTGGCCAAAACACAGAAAATCACACAAGGGACGTTCGTGTCATCCAAGGGTTGAGGTGGTTGGTTGAATTGTGTAATTGTATCCATCCAGTCATTTCGAGACAACCCCTTGTTCTTGTATCTGATGTTGTGAGAGGGGTAGGGTGCTGCTACTGTGAAAAGTAAATTGTCAGAGGGGCAGAAAACGTTTTGTCTAACTAACCTAGGCTCTAGAGACAAGGGATTAAAAGCGTTAGCCCGTGCTTTTTGCGGGAACGCTCAACCTTTCTAGGATTGTTATTGTTTGTACTGCGAGATGAAAACGGATTACTTTTAGGTTAAGTTGAGCGAAGCAAGCAAAGACGCACGCAAATATCTCTGACCTAACCAATCTTACCTGGCGTCTTGTTTTGTAATAGGGGGTGGGAAGCAGTGGTCCAGAGACGTCTTAGGTTGAGAGGCTGGACTTAGCTAAAGCTGATTGTGCTATCGGGGATTATTCGCATGCTGTGGTGGTGGTTAGAGCGTTAGGTCGTGCGGCCTCGTGATTATTGTTTGTTTGGTAGCTACAGTCAAGTAAGAAGCAGAGCGTAACATCGGGCAAAAGCTAAATCGAGCAGCAAAGAAACCAAAAATTGTACAAGTCTGTTTTGAGAAACACTTAAGAAAAAAGAAACACGCATATGGTATGTCCTTGAGCGGTATACAAGTGTCCTCACATGAGCCTCTCCTTCTCCCTCACGGCCCTAACCCAAATCTCTCCAGGTCGGCTCGCACCCCTCAGCAACCGGAATGGTGTCTTGCCCATACCTCCTTTGCCAACCTTATCGATACTCATCCCAGCTGTTTTGGCCGGGAAGAGTCGTACCTCGGACCCGCACCGTGCCTGTAGATCCGCCAAGCCCTCGTTCGTACCCTCGACTTCGACCACAACAATGCCTTCCCACATTCGGTCGACGGTCATTGGAGGATTTGTACCCGGGACAGGCATGCCAGGACGAGGATGGAACCGAGAACGGTGGACCCAACGCACGACTGTATGACGTCCTCCCTGAGGTCTAAGGCGCGAAGGTGAAACAGCTCAGTGAGCGTAGCCGAATGGAACAGGGTCGACTTACGTTTCTGTCTGGACTCGGTCCTGCACGAGTTGCAGATTTTGTCCGATTTCGGCAGCGTACGGCGCTAGGTCGATATGGCATAGCGGGCTATTGGACGTCCGAATAACTTTGTGCCAGTAGGATGGTGAAAAGGCAAAGGAATTGATGTACTTTGGGAGCTCGCCAGTGGTCGAATAAGTGTAGTCCAGGTCCTAAGCGACAGGTTAGTTCACGTCGATCATGAACAAATGCGATACTTACGACAAGGTAATTCCCATCCCACACCATACGTCCCGAGTTCCCTTCGTCGCCCACAGCAGCGTCCCAGACCACGTCTCCAACCCGCAACGACGGCAACACACCCGCGCGCTTCAGCTCTTTCTCGCAATCTAGCACGCTCGCATCGCTCAACCACGCGCCCTCCTTGCTCGGCACAAACACCCTCAACAACGGTGCATGTCCAACCCGCACCAACGGAGACCTGAAATCGCCATCCAAACCTGCGCCCATCGACTCGGCCTGCTCGCGCAGCCGAAGTATCACCTTGGTGTACGCCCGACACGAGCTCGCGAGCGCGCGTACAAGATTGCCTTTGCTCGCCGCGCCCGGTACACGTTCGGCCGACTGCTCCTGCTGCGCGCGTACGGCGAGGAAGCTCTCGGCGATCGCGCTGTATCGGTACACCGCAATACTCACACCGCGCATGTACGCGTTCAAGTCGCGTAGACTGAGCACGAGGGTCTCGCGCCGCGGAGCGGTCCATCGCGCGTAGCCGACGCCGCGCAACCAAAACTCGAGCACCTCTTCGCGCAGCGCCCGTGTTTCCTCGAGTTGGCGTCGGATCCCGGAGTTGAGTGCGTTCAAGGCGTTCCAGTCCCGGAACGACAGCTCGTGCAAGAGTGCAGCGAGCAACGAGGGCGTCGCTAGGTGCACGGCGAGAGGGTAGACCTTGGGCGGCGGAGGCGACCCGGGCGGCGTGGTCGATTCGGGCTCCATCATCTCTTCTTCGCCCTCGTCCATGTCCTCGACCTCGTCCATGGGCGGCGCCTCGGTCTCATTGTCGGTAAGAGCGGGTGTAGCAAGCGCTGGCTCGGGGTTCCTTTGCATCCCAAGCCCGAGCCCCACACCTGAACGACTCGGCTCGTGGTCGTCAGACGACAACGGCGGGGAGAGAGGCATCCCACGACGCGGAGTCGCATCCCCTTCTTCGCGGTCATTAGGATCAGGCGTCGCATCTGGTGTCAACGGCGTTTTCTACAGTCGAAGCTGTATCAGCACGCCCCCAAAAAACCGGAGAAAAAGACAATACTCACCGTCTTTTTAGCACTCTTAACAATCGTCGGCGGAGCACGCGCAAACGGATCCTCGGTCATCTCTAGTCCAGTGCTCGTCTTCTTCTCCACCACCTCGCTCTCCTCACTGCTCCTAAAACTATTAGCGCCATCGAGTCGACGGGTCTTGACCAACAGATTCCGCTTCTTGCTATGCATCGACTCGTTGTCGCTCGACTCGTGTACGCCCGACTCGGACGGGATAGTAATCGGGGACGAAGCGCGAGCCGAAGCCGAAGTAGGGGACATGGCCGCCCGCGAAGGCGTCGTGGGCGTCATGCGCGCGGTCATCATCGTCGAAGTGGGCGTCGAGACTTCCGATGCCTAATCAAACAACATATTAGTACTCTAAATACACATGTCTTGTTTTGACTTCTACCTTTGACGAAGGAAGTCGATCCCTGGGCGTAGAAGGCAGCCCAGGAGAAGGCGTTCGCGCGTTAGTGTTAATTGGAGCTAGAGTCGCGCCACTTCCACCGAGAGCGAGTCGACTCGGTCCTGGAGCAGCACCGGTTTCAAACGCGTATTCAGACTCGATCGGCATAGCCGTACCATAGGACGATACAGAAGTAGATGAGAGCGCGCGACCAGGGAACGATACAGTGCTCCGGACTGGGCTGACCGACGGGAGTGGTCGGGAAGGGCTGGTAGGCAGCGGTCGAGAGGGCGTGATCTTTGTTGGACTAGGGGAACGCGTGGCTTGGGCAGGATTAGTCGGGAGCGTGTTTTGTAACGGACTTGTTGAAAGTCCATTTTGTGCGGGGTTAGGCGAGAGCGTGTTTTGGACTGGACTGGCTGAAATCGCAGTGACCGCGCCGGGTGAAACCGCAGTGACCGGGCTGGCTGAAAGCGCCGTGACCGGACTAGGCGAGAGTGTAGTCTGTACTGGACTGGGTGAGAGTGTAGCGCGCGCCGGGCTCGATGAAAGCGTAGCCTGAACTGGACTAGCGGACAACGTGGTCCGGGCGGGACTCGTAGCCAACGTGGCTCGGCCGCTTGGAGTCGTGAGCGCGGGAGTAGAGGGCGCGTTGGCTGCGATAGATGCATTTGCAGACACGGGTGTCCGCGCAGAGCCGAGGCCGTTTGTAGATATAGGAGTCCGCGCAGAGCCAACAGTCGCGCTAACACCAGAAACAGGCGCAGGACTCGCGCCAGATCCAGGAACGGGGCTCGCGCGAGCGGCGCTCACGCCTGAGCCAGGTGTAAGCGTCGACGGCGTACGCGTATACGCCGCAGCAGTATCTACCGACAACGTACTCTTTTGCGCGTTTGGTACGAGTGGGCTTGGTTTAGACGGGCTCTGCCTCCCGTTCGCTTCCGCTTTGAATGGACTCTGACGCCCGCCGCTGAACTGGCTCTGCCTTCCCGTCTCAATGTTACTCTTGACTGGACTCTGTCGTCCCTCTTTGA
>WSLO01000255.1:0-11312 GCA_019677385.1 Ceratobasidium sp. 392
ACGCGTAAATGTGCAGGTAGAGACGCGTCAAGGGCAAGGAGACTCACCAACAGCAATATTGGACCAGCTGACACCTTGACCCGGCTCGCGTTGAACGCCCATGTTTGCAGTGTACGGTAAATGTGGAAGAGAGTAGCAGAAGCCTCAGCAAAGGCAAAGCTGGTGGTGGGGACAAAAAGGTGGTTGGGGCAATTCGCACCTGAAAGTAGGGTCCGGGAAAGTTGTTAGCGCCGAGTCCCGATGCGTGAATCTCAGCATGCTCGGCCAAGATTTGAAGTACTTGAGTTCAAGACTCGGTACGCAATTTTCACACCAGTGCTTGAGCAGCGGACTCGCTGGCCAAATTGCTGTCCGTTATTGGGATTGATGTCTGTCCCAGCTCGGAACTACGACAGATACCGTTGAGGATGCGTGTGACAACATCTAAAATTTACAATCCCGCACTACCACATGGACATGGTTAGCGACTACATTAGAAGGCTCAAAAACGGCGATAAGACAGCAGGATCGACTGCGGCAAAGGTACCCCAGAAATAATACTCTCAATATACATGAAACTCGACGCACGAAACGGTCAACTAAAAAGATATAGCGTTCTTGTCTATTCTTGCGATGCCTTGACGCGATCTAACTCATCTTGGAGTCTAGTACGAAGTTAGAGGGAGACGCCAGCTTTGACAATAAAGGAATACTCACTGCTGGACCTCATCCTGCGTGTCGTTCAACTCTTCCTCCTGGAAACTGAGTTCCATAGTCTTACGTTCGAGCTCCTCCGCCAGCTGCTGTTTCTCTTCGTTTATCTCTAACAACTTGCGCTCAAACTCTTCCGCAGCTCGCTCCTTTTCATCCTTCGACTCCATAAGGCTTATCCTGTGTCATCGGTTAGAGCAAAGTTTCGTGGGATAATGAGCGTACTTACGTCAGCTGGGCTACCGTTTGCCTATGCTCGTTTTCCAGCTGCACAAGCTTGGCGTTATGCGCATGGTACAAGCGTTCAAGCTCTTCCTTCGAGACCCCACCAGGCTGATTGGTGAACCGAGGAGTAATGGGGGGAGATCGCGTTCGTTGAATGCTCAAGGCTGCTAGCGCTTGGTCTTTGGCGTCGCGTTCGTCCTCCATGCGTTGCCGAACGCCGCTGAGCTCTAATCAACCCAGAAGGTTAAATAAATTGGTCTAAATAAACCTTTATTGATACGTACCCTCGGCGTGTTGCGCTTTCTCCGCCTGATGCTTTGACTCGAGGGCGGCGATCGCCTGAACTCGACCCTTCGCGGCTTCTTCCAGCTCGAGCTTGTGGTTATTCATCGTAGCAGCGAAGGTTTCTTGCGATGATTGATGAACTTCTTTGAGGGTCTCGAAATCGTCCTTCAAGTTACGAAGCTCGTTCTTGGCCGCCTCGAGTTCCGTAGACGGCGCGACAGTTGGAGGTGCCGCGAGAGCTTGCTCCAAAGCCTGTTTTGTCGAGGTCAATTGTTCGCGAAGAGACTCGATTACTGAGGCTTGCGAAGAGACAGTGCCCTTTGCCTTGGCGAGATCATCCCGGGCGGCGTTCGATTCGACAGTCAAGCTATTGATCTTCTTCTCGAGAGAACGGACTTCAGCGCTCAGAGCTTCCTCGTGGGCGGCATTGAGATTGTTCAGCTCGGTTTGGTGTCCAGCGCGAACCTCTGTAATCGTAGCATCAGATCGGACACGCAAGTCAGCAAGATCCTTAGAGTGTTGATCGTCCGCCTCGGCCTAAGTGGCGCGATGTGAATATTGGTGTAGCCCTCGGTCGCCCCAGTGCGAAGACGTACCTTGGCGCGTTGGAACGCCTCCTCAACAAGCTTGTCATGCTCAGCCTTTACCTCTCTAACTTTGGCAGCGTACTTGTCTTCTTGGCTCTGTAGCTAATGTGAGCAAGCGCGATACTTTTTAATGAACATACTCACGCTCAGTTCGGCTTGTAGCCGCGACATCTCTTCGGCGACAAGAGTTGTGTTGCGCTCATTGGCTTCCTTAACTTCGGCGAGCTCCTCTGCAGACCGGGCCTTCAAATCCTCCAGAGTTTTGGCGTGAGATTCCTCGAGCGTAGTCAGGGCCTGTTGGCTAGCTTGCGCAGCCGATTCTTGAGCAGACTTCAAGGCAGCCTCCAAGGACGTTGAGTGTTCTAGCCCTGCAGCAGCGGTCGCTTCCTCCCATTTCTTCGTCGCTTCCTCATGCGCCAAAGCAGCCTTCTTGAGCTCGTCCTGGAAACGCACCTCTGCATCGGCCAGTTCCTTCGCGTATGCGTCCTTGACTTTCACGAGCTCCTTCGCATGGTCGTCGGCATCGACTTCATTGGCTTCACGAATTTCGAGAATTTCCACCTCCAGCTCCGAGATACCATTCTTAAGCTCATCCCGCTCGGCTTCCAAAGTCGAAACCTTGCTCTGAAGTTGAGCCAGGCTAGCTTCAGTAGACGATAGCTTTGCCTCGAGCTCCTTGATCTGAAGTGCGGACTGTTCGGCGGCGACTTTGTGGCTGGCGGCCAGCGCTTCAGATTCGGTACGAATTGCCTCCAAGTCTGCACGAGCCTTCAGCAGGGCCTCGTGTTCAACGGCTGCTGCGGCAACTACGTCACCCTGCGTTGACGCATGTTCCTTGAATGCGTTAATTTCTAGCTTTGACGCATCGTTGGTGGCCTGAAGCTCGGAAATGGTAGCCTCGAGCTCGCTAATTTGGGAAGTAAGATTGGCGCGGGAGGTTTCCGTATCTTGGAGCTAGATTGGGTTTTGAGTCGACGTGGCAAGAGATATCATGCCAAACTTGCGACTCACCTTGGAGACAGCTTCTGAAAGCTGACTTTTCGTGTCCTCGAGGAGCGCCTGTAGCTTTTCTTTCTCCCCATGACCAAGGGTCGACGTTTCCTTCAACGATGCTAGTTCCGCGCTGACCGCATCGCGAGCGGTTGAGGCACTTTCGGATGCGGCCTGAAGCTTGGCAAGCGAAGACTCGTAGTTGGCGGCATCCGCTTTCTGTTGTTCCAGACTGGCCCGAAGTGCAGTAATTTTCTCCTCGAGTTTCGAAATATGTTCACTCTTCTGTGCAATCTCATCAATCGCTTCGCGGTGCTGTTGGGGAAATCAGGAGCAATCTCGAATGATAGGCTTAAATTACCGACCTTGGCAATGAGTTCTTCATCTTGTTTAGGCGCGGGACTGGCTGCCTTGGACTGGGTAGGAGTAGCTCCTCGCGAAACAAGAACAGTACCAGCCTTTACGATACCGGCGCGCTTTGTAGCAAGTGTTGCTGCAGTCCCAGTCTCCGAGGGTCGCGCCCTTGCTACAGTCCCAGTTGGACGAGTAGCACCAGCCGAACTAGGAGAGGTGACTGATGCTCGAGCGGGAGGAGCCGCAGGCTTGGTCGCAGATGTAGTTCGTGCCACCGGCTTGGGAGCTGCGGCACCGCCAATAGAGGGGCGGGCAGAAGCTGAGGTTGCTGGCTTGGTCGCGGCTGAAGATACGGAAGGTTTGCTACCGTGCCCTGGCGCAAGCGAAGTACGACGGGCAGCAGAATCAGCGGGTTTAGCGCCTACTGGCGGCCTAGACACTATAGGAGTTGAAGTTGAAACAGGTGCCTTCTTTACGGCCGTGGCCGGGGCAGCTGGCGTCGGTTTTGTGAGTGATGTCTTGAATGAGGTGAAGTATGTACCGAATTAGCATCAAACATTCAAACCTTCTGTTAGCGTCCAGCCAAACAATTCCTTAGAAAAGACATACCTTTCGAACTGACGACGCTGCCGCTGCCTTTGGGTCCGTTTTGCCTACTTGAAGGCTAGTTTTACGCGTGCGAGCGTCAAGAGAGATAGCGGCCTTGGGCTTCAAAGGCGGAGGAGACGTGACTGTTGCCGGCTCAGCTGGAGCCGCTTCAACTTCCTTGGGTAAATCCTCCGCTTCTAGCGCCTTCTCCGCCTCCGGAGCGTCACTCGCTGGCTCTGCGGGAACGGGCGTTCCGTTGGGGGCATCAGCGTGATCCTCGTGGTCACCATGCTTGAAGCCGTCGCTGTCAGAGACGGGTGTCAGAGGAAGAGTGGCTTCTTTAGTATCTTCTGCTTGGTCTTGAGCAGCAGAGGCGCGTTCGACGTCGGCCATTATCAAAGATGAAAGTTGTTGTTCGAGGTTGAACAAGTGAGGGTGCAGCTTTGGGATGCGCGCTAACGACTCTATGCAAGCACTTATGTAATTTTAGACCCTTAGCTTAGACCCTCCCCTAACACTGCCACACTACCCTCTGCAAGCATCTGACCAAACCTCTCAGCGTTCATATGCACTCGTCGAATCTACTGCTGGGAGTTCGAGACTCTTTATACTACATTTCTAATCTTTTCAGGCTATTCTATGGGCTCTAAATACGAAGTATATCCCAAGCACAGCAACTCAGCGCCAAAATACAACTGACAGTAGCACCTCCATACGAGCCGCACACCTATGTAGAACTTGATATCGGCAAAGAATCTATCTTGTTCCGATATAACGGTGTTCTTTGCATCCATCAATGTTTAATAAACTACAGGTCACACGAGGAGACACAGCCGGGCGTGTCTGTTTGGGACTCACCGTGTCTTGGAAGCAAGTGGCCACGCCGGTGAGCGCCTTGCGTCGGCTAATGTTCATCATAGCAGATTCCGATGCTAAGAACGTTCTGAAAAGCAGCCTTGCCCCTGAATATCTTGATCCAGTTGTGGCTCAGACAAAGCAGCGAAATCCGAGCATGAAGGGTGCAGAGGGCGCGCATACATCGATCCAGTCCTTCCTTGAGCGCCTGCGCGTGGTCGCTGACTCCTGATGGGCTACCAACTCTCGACGCCCAGCGCGTTGCGCACTTCAGCTCTCCAATTATCGGGTAGCTCATGGACAAAACTCCGACTGCTCTACCTCTACTTGGGTCCCTTCCTGCATATTCGAATGAACCTAGACCTCGGCCTTTGCTCGCAATGTGATTGATCACGAATTTCACTCCCTCAGATCGCATCGGACAACATCCTGGAGTTTATGAATAGTCGAATTCACGGCCTTTGCTCCAACCTACCGTTCTGGAATGCCTATGACCGCAGAGCTGCGCTCGTCGAGTGCCCTAAGCGATCATCGCACCATAAGAGCTATGGGTAGTCTCGATCGACAACGCTACAAACGCTGAGTCTTCCCGATCAATCCTCATACGGCCGGCGAACATGACATCTCCGAGCAAGTTGCAAACGCGACTATTGCCGTAAGTCGCGCTCCGCGAGCGAGCGGCAGGGCAAGAGTGAACAGTATAAAACCTCTGCGAGCCCGGTCTCTGGTTCTTCATCCCCCATAGGGATGAGCGAAGCGGTCCAAAAAGCTAACGAATCTACCGATACTGAGCGACTTAGTTCGATCTCGCAGGTACGCAGCTCCAATGACTCTTCGTCCCTTAAGTGGCTCTGAATGCATTTATTTTAGGTGTTGGGGCACCGACACGTCCTAGTGGCGTGCGGTGACAGTTTCGTCGGCCCCCTAACGTTACTGAGCCGCCGGAGAGTATATGTCAAGAAATTCTCCGGTGCTTCCGCAAAGGTATGCTTAGAAGATATGAACTTAACTATGACTAAATCGGACTGTATGCACAAAGGGCCTTAGCAATAGAAACTCGCTCTCCCAAGCTGGAGTGCTGGTCACTCAACTACTAGACAATAGAAGACCTGAACAACGTGAGGTTTATCTTCTTCTGGCCAATTGAACCACCTAATGATCGGAGTTTCCTATTATAGTCCTTCTCGTTTTTGGACAAGTGGATCTGCATATTTTGTACCTCTGGAAGGCACTCAAGGCACAGCTCGATGACAGCGACCCTCCGTCCCCCCGTAGCTGGGGGACCACTGTGCTAGAATCTTATAAAACATTCATTCGAGAAGATATCCTACCTCGTCGACAGGCGACCGATTCCGGTTATCTGCGTAATATTTTTGTAGCATCCATTATCATGCCTTGCGTTAATGTAAGCAACCATTCGTTGAAATCTCTATATAGGTATTAATACTTCATGCTAGGATGAGAACCTCGATGAGTGCATAAGGAAGTACCGAAGGCGCGAGGAAGAGGTTGCACAAACTCGCGACCTTCGTTTGATAGACTGCAAGGTTCCAACCGACATTCAGACCCGCCGGACCATGGTACAAGAAGTCAATACGGGCCTGAGCACTTTTTGCAGCGGAAATGGCGTCCGGTTCGTTGACATCAACAAGCATATCACGACGGAGACAGGGGAAGTTATGCCTGACGTTGTTGACCAGTACGTGTCTCATAACTCGTGCATGTGTTTTGCTTGATATTAATGCCGCATGTAGTGACCCCACAACCATCCACGTTCGATGGGAGTCAACCATCGGGCACTGGGTTGAGGAATTAGCTGAAGCTGGTCTGGTTGAAGCCGACATCTCAGCTGACATTGATGCTACAGCGCTCCAGTACGAGGCCGAAAAAAAGGACCGCATGCAACGTAGGAAGGTAAGCAGATTTTCTCCGAGATACGGGTCTGTGACCTCATTTCGTTTCCATCTCGTTTTCAGGTCGCGGCTGACGCCACACTCTCACCAACGCTCTCAGACACCGTTAGCATCGATGATCCAGGCTCGCCTCTCATTCTTCCCCAACGCTCTACGACTGGATGGACGAGGGGACGGCCATCGACTCCGCCGCCTGTTTCCCTCGTGCGTTCTGTTCAAACAAGTCCCGAAAGTGGGCCATCATGGCGCGGACGCAGTGCACTTGGCCGCATTCGGGGAACAAGTTCGCCGCCTCGGCTGAATAGCAGGTCAACTGGATTCCGGTTTGCAACTGTATCTGGTAGATCTCGCGCAGAAGAGGACGACAACTGGCGTTCCCGTTCTTTACCTCGTAGGAACTCAGTGCCGCATGTTGCGTTCGGGGCGGGACTCGAAGCAGTTTTTCAGTCACATCGTACGTCTATTTCTTGAGTTGCCGTTATCTTATTAAATTATAAAACGATTAGATTCAAGTCCTGTGCATACGCCTCCCCCAACTCCGCTCATTGGAGAGTTCGCCCAGCTCGATGAACCTACCACGCAGGATGAGGAGTCTACCCAAGCACTGGAGCCGTCGGAAGAGGCTAGTTAGATTTTCACAACGCATACAAGGACACAGCAGTGCAAGAATCGATTGCAGGGACTAGGACTGGTATATATTGCTCCGTGAGCCACGTTGGACACCGCAGGGCGGACTCGTGTATTCTTGGTGTTGTGAAATGGATTCCGATATTTATTTATATGTGGAAGTGATGAGGTCAGCTCGGCGGCTATTACCAAAGTCGAGCCTCCACCACCATGTTCGACGAATGTAAGGTATTTGTTTACTTTTCATTTGCAGACACTCACGGCATTTGGATAAGACGTGGAACATTCTGGGAGGCCTGGCGCAGATGCGCCTCCACAGACGCGTGCACTACCCCAGGTGCACTATGAGGGCTTTGAACCAAATACCGCAGCCGTCAGCGGTTTAGGAAGCCCGACGACTACGCGTATAGATGCCGAAATAGACAAGAGGCTACTGGTGAGTACGGTCTTAAACTACAGCTCGGTATACTAACCATACTACAAGGACGTTTCGTCTGAAGATCCAGTGTTCAAGTTGGCACCAGTGCAATACACGCCACCTGCGGCGATAACCAACCTGGCGGTGTCTAATAAGATCTTGATAATATGCTTCAATAACAACAATCTCCACAGAATCGATATGGATATGCAGGAATATATCGGCGAACTCTCTCTGGGAAAAAAGCCACTCGAGGCCACCGTACACAAGATATTTTTGGATCCCAGCGCGAAGCATCTCTTGATTACTACTACGCAAGGGGATAACTATTACTTCTTTGAAGGGTGGAAAAAGGCGAAGCAACTTAGCAAACTCAAGATGGTCATAGAGTGCGTCGCGTGGAACGAGGAAAAGCTTTCACCTCTTTCGCCCATATCGTCTCAGTTTGGGACTAGCACACATGAGATACTACTCGGAGGACGTAACGGAACTATCTACGAGGCACTTATCTCACCTGCTGAGGAGTTCTTTAAGTCTCCTGATCGCTACGTCCAGCCAGTGTACTCTATGCCGGATAAACAACCTGTGTCTGGTATCAAGTTTGAGAGACTGAGGGATGATACTACTCGTGCTGTCGTAGTCATTGCAACTGCTTCACGCCTCTATCAGCTGACTGGTGTACTTGGGGCTAAGGCAGACACTGACGGGTCTCGAGTGTTTGAAGGGTTGTTTGCCTCCTATAGAGATACGCCTGCCAGTGCGTGATACTCTTACAACCTGTTGACTGCTCTAATGGGTTTTCCGCAGAATACATGGAAATACCAGGAAACCTGCAACAATCGACGTTACAATTTTACTCTCCTGAATATGTTGATGGACCTATAGGCAAACGCATGGGTTGGCTGACTTCAAGAGGGCTTTTTCATGCTACTTTGTCGATCGCCCGGCCAATATCCGGAGATTTATCCTCTCAAGACCTGCTAGACGCATCTTCATTACTTCCCTACCCTACCACTTTATCTGACGGTTCTACTGGGCTCCCACGGAGCCCTGGCTCAAGGGATGCCACCTCAACCGATAGTTTCCCACTTGGGGTTGTCCTCACAGAATTTCACTTTGTTCTGTTGTTGAAGGATCGAGTGGTCGGATTCTCTCGTTTAGATGAAAGCCTAGTGTATGATGAAATTATATCGTTGGTGCGTGAATTACTGCGGGTTGTGCCCCTTACTAATCCTATTTTAGCGTCGTGGCGAGCGACTTCTTGGTATAACCGCGGACCCAATTCATCGTACTCTGTGGATTTATTCGACGAGTGGCTTGTATGAAGTTGCTGGAGTAAACGAAGAGCGTGACGTCTGGAGAATATACCTTGAGAAAGGAGACTATACCCTAGCTTTACAGTTTGCTAAAGTAAGTTTATGAGGCTAAAGTCAAAACAGTGATACTTACATTCATCAGCTCCCATTGCACCGAGATACCGTGTTGGCAGCGCAAGGTGCCTCGTTCTTCAGCCAAGGCCAATTCATTCAGTCCGCGCAGTCTTATGCACAGTCAAATACTGCGCCCTTCGAGGAAGTTGCGCTCAAATTCGTTGATGCAGGCGAGCGAGATGCTTTGCGATACTACCTTCGTTCGCGACTTGCGGGCATGCGAAAAACTGTGCGTAGAAAGCGTGTGTCTCTGGGTTGGTTACTGCACTGACCGTTGATATTTACAGGATGTCACCCAGCGAACTATGTTAGCCACTTGGCTCGTAGAGTTTTACCTTAGCAAGTGTAATGAACTCGACGATTTAATCGCCTCCTCGTCGGCGTCCAACGATGTCAGCAACTTGCAAGCCGAACAAACACATGTAGAGGAAGAGCTGCAAGAGTTTTTCGAGACATACAAGGTTGGTGCATGCCTTGAAGGCCAAACTATGCCTATTTAACCAGCGCTGTGGTGTAGCCTTGCTTAGACCGGAGAACTACGTACGACCTTATCCGTGGCCATGGTCGAATGGATATATTCCTAAATTTTGCCAACGTATCCGGCGACTTTGAGCGAATTGTTGAATACTGGGTGTCCGAAGAAGAATGGGTCAAGGCTATTGATGTCTTGAACCGCCAAGTGAGTGGGATCAATTTTCAGATAACTCGCCTGCTAACTTGATAATGCAGGCTGATGTGGAGCTCTACTATCGCTTTGCCTCCGTTCTAATGGGAGCCGCTCCAAAAGAGACTGTTGACGCCTGGACACGAAGACCAGCACTCGACCCCATTCGACTGATTCCTGCGCTGCTCCAGCAACAGCATCGTCCCGTCAACCCAATGCAGCAAAATCACTCTGTTCGATATCTTAATCATCTCATTTTTGAACAAAACAACGTCACTCCGACACTTCACAACCTAATCATCACATTCCTCGCGACGAACAACGACGATGGGCCACTCCTTCGATTCCTCACTACAGCTCCATCTGACCCGATAAGCGGAAAACCATATTATGATTTGGATTATGCTTTACGGGTGTGCCGTGCGAATGGACGAGTGCAGCCATGCGTTCATATCTATGCGAAGATGGGGCTGTACGAAGAGAGTGTATCGTTGGCATTGGAGAAGGGTGATTTAGAGCTAGCGAGGATTACTGCGAACATGCCCGAGGACGACGTCCAACTAAGGAAGAAGTTGTGGCTCAAGGTTGCTAGATACGTTGTAGAAGACAAGAAGGATATCAAGACGTATGTTCGTTTACCTTGTTTCTATCTTGTACTCACTGCACCGTTCTCCAGCGCAATGCAATTCCTGTCTAACACGGAGCTTCTTAAGATCGAAGACATTCTACCTTTCTTCCCAGATTTCGTGGTTATCGACGACTTTAAGGACGAGATTTGCAATGCTCTCGAAGACTATAGTGCACACATTGTCGAGCTGAAACGAGAGATGGACGGCGCGATGGAATCCGCGACTGCGGTTTCTCGTGATATTGCCCAGCTGAAGAACCGCTTTGTGACGATTGAACAAGGCGACCGGTGCACACAGTGTAACGCCGCTCTGCTGACGCGCCAGTTCTATGCGTTCCCGTGTCACCATATGTTCCATGCGGATTGTTTAATTGGTTTGGTGAGTGTCCGCTGAGGTAATTTGTGATTTCTTGCTAATTAAACTGGTGGCTAAGGCTAAGGAGTCTCTATCGGCTGCGCAATTGCGACGAATTGTTGCACTCCAAACTGAACTTGTCAAGTTGGCGGCTGCCTCTCAGAACAACGCACAACCAGTCATCTCTGCACCTGTCCCGGCGCCTGTGCCTCCACCTATAGCGCCTCGCATCCATCCCCAGCACCAACGGACGTTACTCTCGTCCGCTTTCACTGCTGGCGGAGCCAATGGAAGTCTCTCGCGTGCCATGAACCCTCTCACGGCCGCGGCAGCGATGGGCAGTGCCGTCGTTACAGCCAGTGACAAGCTACGCGACCTTATTGTGCCAGACGCACTCGCCACAGCTGTTGGTGTATGGGGCGGACGCGGACGAGCTTTGGGTGATGTTGTGGGACTTGGTGGCGACCACCATACGGAGGGAGACACAGGATCGCGCATAGAAGGACTGAGGAGCGAGTTGGACAAGGTTTTGGCGGGAAGCTGCCCGCTTTGCGACTCGGTGGTCGTAGGGCTTGACAAGCCGTTTGTCAAGGAGGGTGAAGTGGATACGTCGTGGACGATTTGAGGGATGATAGGACATGTATACTATTTATTTGACCGAGAATGGAGATGCTGGAACCACGCAAGCAAGAGGGATAGCACG
>WSLO01000255.1:11603-22125 GCA_019677385.1 Ceratobasidium sp. 392
TCTTACCTAGCAGCTTCTGCGGCTTTCTCTTCAACAAGCTCCTTGTGCAGCTTCTTCACCGCGTTATCGGTTGCGGCCTTGCGCATGCGATCCTCCCATGACTTGGCTCTTACGCCAGGCTGGAGGTGTGATCGTCTGCCCATTGATGTCAATTTGCATAACTCAATCAAGCAATGACGGAACAAACTTGGTGGCGGTCTTTTGTTCCTTCCACGCCTTCCCACTCACGCGCCCTTTGCTCGAAGAGGCCAATCGAACGGCAGGCTGAGTGTCGGTGGACATGGTCGAGGTCAGAGGCAATTTCTTGAAGTCACGTGTCAGTCGGAGTAACTATAACCTACTTTTGGACGGTTTCTCCTGTCTACAGTCCTGCCACCTCCTTTTATTGCTCACTATATAATGAAGGAGTCCACTGCTTGGAAGTGGCCTAGGGGCCTCCTGAACAACCTCTCAAACTGATCCTGCTATGCGTCGAAAGTTGTTTCCCATTGGCGCTGTGATCATCCTTTCTGCAGGCGCATTTGGTGAGTTCTAGTTATTTTCTTGTCAATTGCTTAGTTTATCTAATACGCACTAGCTGATCCTAACGACTTTGTCAACCCAAAGTATGTCGTTGCAGCCAAGGACGATCCTGCAACCAAAGACGCCAGGTCCACGATTGTCCGCAGCGGGAACACAGCGGCGAAGAACGGTCCTTGGAGTGAGCATTTCAGCATTAAATTATACCTGTCTATCAATTAACAAATCTAATATTAGCGGTCACCGATTCCAACATTCGGGCTTCTTCAAACGATCCTCATGACTATTTAAGTTGGGCTCCTTAGTATGTCTCCTTATTTATACAACATGATCTCATGTGTTCATCCTACCTCTAGTCACTGGCCAAACTGCAATTGGTGCAGCCAAGCTAAATCGGCCGGCAACTCCCCACCAGCGAGCGGAGAGGACGAAGCTGTCGAAGTGCGCACAACGAGCGAAGATTCGGGCGAACATCTTCTTGATCTTCCACCCAGCGCGCCCTCCGCAAATCTACCTCTGCCATTTTACGCTCGATACTCGCGAGGCGTTGATTGGAATGACCTGTTTCCTGATGTTCCTGGCCTTGGTTCGAGCATGTTTGAACTAACTGGCGACACCTCTGATCCCTTTACCGATATGGAGCATAAGCTGGACGTCGAGAACAACGCCTCGCCGGCCATATACATATATTCTGCATCCGAGCCGCCAGTATTGGACACCCTTGGCACTGTATCCTCAATAGTCGACGCGAATGCACAACTTTTGGAAACACTTTCAGACTTAGTACCTACTTCTCAAATCTCCATGGACGTTGTAGATCCTGCTGGAATATCGTTGGTCGCACGGGATCCGCTTGGTGCTGTAGTTGAGACAACCTCTATCGCCAAGCAAGCGATCCCTACTCTTGCGGTACCTACAACCGACGTGCCTCCTATTTCAACTTCTCGGCCAGATTCGACGACTTCGAGTCCCGATGGAGTGTATGACCACACCGACAATCCTGTCCGTGCCTACAAGCCATCAAAGACAGCATCTTGTACGACCTCTCCTACGACTAGCATGAAGCCGAGCGAAAGTGAGTATTTTGGTTACTTCATCTAGTACAAATGTTCAGTTTCTTTCAGCTTGGAAAACCTGTCCTTACAAGGCCCGAGATGGACGGGTTAACCCGGATGTCCGTAAGCTTCGTAACGCGGCCGAAATGGTCGATATGAGCCAAGCGGTGCTTTGGAATGCGATTGCGTCCGTTGCCTCAGGCTCGACCCCGAACGCCAAGAATGCTGCTTCTTTTATCAACGCATTCTTCCTCAACGACAAGACTCGCATGAACCCCCACGCAGGATACGGCCAGGTCGTCCGAGGCCCGCCGGGAACACAGGCTGGATCTTATATGGGAGTACTGGACATGCGAGGGTTAGTCAAAGTTGCCAACGCGGTGCTTGTACTGCGCGAAACCAAGTCTCAGTACTGGACGCAAGAAATGGATGCGAAGATGATTGGTTGGGCGAGCGAGTATGTGAAATGGGTGGAAACAAGCGCAGCAGGACAGAAAGCCGCAAGAGCAGCTAAGTAGGTTGACCGTGAATTCTACTATGGTATAAGCACTGAGACCATATAGCAACCATGGTTCCTTTTATCCTAACCAGATTGCGGCCCTCAAGATCCTTATAGGAGATTTTCCTGGAGCACAAGCAGTGTTGCAGGCATATTTTGCCAACCAGTTCCAAGAACAGGTTATTGGGTCTGGGGAACAGGTACGTCTGCTCGGGGTGTTCACTGTGTATCTGACTGGATATCTCCTACAGCCGCTCGAGGCTGTACGAACGCGGCCATTTCATTATAGATGCTTCAACCTCGAAGCGATCATCGTAGGTCCCACTCGATTCAATCATGCTCAGTAACTGACGGTGTTTCTAGACCAACGCCAAATTAGGTGACTACATCGGGGTGAACTTATGGGACTACAAATCCAAGTACGGGGCTACAATCCAAACCGCTGTCGATTACCTCATGTCTCTCGATCCAAACGGCGAGAAAGTCGAAGAGGCTCTTCCTCATGTCGCAGCTGTGGCAGCCGCATATGGTGACCCAGAGGGCAAATATGCGTGGTATCTCAAGAACGGCAATCGGAATTATGCAAAAAAGCCGTTCTGGTTCTACGATCAACCGGCTGCGATATCCCGAAACTCTATCGAGCCGAGGAAAGTAGCCCGAGATGAACCATCAGAGTCCTCCACACCCACGACCGAATCGAGCATTCAAGCATCGGAGGTTGATCAAAATCACCCGCCTGCGCTGTTTTCCGATGGAAAATTAGTTGAACTTGAGGTAGGACTTTTTGTCAGCTGGGAAGACGTTCGTGCATTCTATCGAAGAAGGCGGATCCCGGGTGAAAGACGAAGGACAAGGGCAAAGCAGGCAGTGCCTCGGCAGGCTTCATCGCCGCAACCACTACCCTCCATGTTCCAGGACGGTGAAAAGGTAGAGCTTGAGGAAGGAATAGACGTGAACTGGGAAGATGTCAAGGAGTACTATGGACATAACTCGGACTCGCTTTGAGATCATTAAAGCTATTCTTTTGTAACATTATCTCATTTTCTTAAATAAAATAAATCATTTTTGTAATTTTAAGTGATCCGTGGTTTACGGCGCTTATGTTGGGTGGGCTCGTGTTCCGCATCATCCTTTCCCTCCACACGCCGTCGACGTCCGGCTATCACGACTCCCAAACCAACTTTACTCTTTGAAACTTGCATTGCGGCTCTCTCAACGTGTCTATAGATCTTATACTAAATCTTGCCTGATTCCCTCATTCGATTTAACAATGGCCGACGTTACAGAATCATCTGGCCCCAACGACAAGCCCGTCCAGGTCAAACTCGTATTACTTGGTGAGTGGCAAGACCCTAGCCTGATTTTTGTGGCAAGCTAGTGGAAGAACGTTCTGTGTGCCTTACGGCCGGAGCGCAAAACTTATCGGCCAGCATGTTGTGGCGGGAAACACACGCTAACGTTACTCCACCGCAGGCGAGTCTGCTGTTGGCAAATCGTCCGTTGTCATGCGATTTGTACGTCCGTCTTATATTATTCATATGACAACAATTTAAGTTAACTTCTGATACTTAGGTCAACGACGAATTCCAAGCAAACAAGGAACCGACCATCGGCGCCGCGTTCCTCACTCAGAAATGCAGGCTGGAGGATCGCGTGCTACGATACGAAATCTGGGATACCGCTGGGCAAGAGCGATTCCACTCCCTTGCGCCAATGTACTATCGCAACGCCCAAGCGGCCGTGGTCGTGTATGACGTGACCAAAGAATCCACGCTCGAGAAAGCAAAGACGTGGGTGAAGGAGCTCCAGCGACAGGCGAGCCCAAATATTGTTATCGCCCTTGCGGGGAACAAAGTCGACCTTGTGTCTCCTGCGGCCCCTACCACGCCTGTCACCCCTGCTGCGGGTGATGACGAGGACGAGGCAGACGATGCTACTGCGACGCCGGGAGAGGGCGGGCCCAACGAGGCTGAGGGCTTGAGGAAAGTGCCAAAGGACGAGGCGCAAGCGTACGCGACCGAGGCGGGTCTGTTGTTCTTTGAGACTAGCGCAAAGACGGGCGAGGGAATCGTGGAAATCTTTACTGAGATCGGTATGCCCCTCTCTCCGTTCCTGACGTTCTTCTCATTACTTACCTTGTGGACCGTGTTTCCCCATCAGCCAAAAAGATCCCCATTGAGCATATCTTATCTAGCCGTGGGCAAGGTGGCGCCAACCGCGGCGCGGCCGGTGCCCAGCGTACAGATGGCGTGCAACTCGATCAAAACGCTGCCAAGGGCAAGGGCGGCTGTGGCTGCTGAACGAGTTGTGTATCGCTGTGCCCATTTTTGACTCATGTGCTGATGACGTTTCGCCGGGCCGACCATTTGCCGACGCCCTAAACTGTGTCCATATCACTTGTCATATTCTTGTGTTCAACGACCTTCCTTGTTTCGCTTCCCCCTTTCTTTGTATGCGGCATTTTTATTCCCATCAACACCGTGTCTCTTGATTCCTGTTGTGCGCTCTCGAACACGATATATAGACTCCCTCGGGTGTCTCACAAAGGAAGGGGGGCAGTTCTCACTAGTGTTGATTTGTGTTTTAGCTTCAGGATTGTGATACTAATGTAATGACTGGATGTTCTACTCTAGCTCTGTGAAGAAGTTTAAACCAAACAGACTTGGTTCTTCCATGTTTCTGTGCTGATAAGTGAGCACCGCTACACCTGCAGGCTCTACCATCCATCGGGTACCTATAGCATTAATAATGTGAGTCTTCAAAGCACGAAAACATAGGTTTCGGCACTTGCCTAGTATCAAATCTAGTCGCAGCCATCTAGTTATGAAAACTCGAGAAAAATGACCTAACACGCTCTATCAAGCAAAGGCAAGGCATAAACAGATCAAGCCGCCTACCATGCGCAACGACTATGACATCGCGTTTTCCTATGCCTTCTTCAAGGTATTTTCTGTGCAAAGCACGGACCTTTTCAACCACTCTGTCGATTCGAGCGGTCACTTGTTCGGGAGACTCTCCTCCAGGGCACCTATGGTCTAACCCCATTAGTACAGTTCGACAATCCATACAACCTCTGCATACGCACCCATCCCGCCAAATCAAGAACCCAGGCTTGACCTCCTGGATCTCTGCAGGCTTCAGGCCTTCATACTCGCCATAATCCCACTCGCGACATTCTTCTGTCAACTCGTGACCAGGAGGCCCACCAGGCGTATTGGCGAACAAGAGCTCGAACGTTTTGGACGCGCGTTGGCGTGGGGAGATGAATGCATGCTCGACGTTCGCAGGGTCGATAAGTTCTACGAAGTTTAATAACTCAACTTTCTTCAAGGGCCAGGTGGCTATTGACTTACTGCCCTCCCCAATCGCCTTGCCTGCTCGACTTTGGATTTGGCCAATACCTCGTTCTGTCAAAGGAATGTCGGTGCGACCCGTCTACAAGTACGCATATATCAATCGATTTCCACGTCCATACGCAGTAAATCTTGGCACCCACATGCCTGCCGTTGAGTGACCATTCAGTTTCCCCCTGAAGATATATGAGTACACTGATTTCAGCGGTTTTTGTTCAACTTACGTGTCTGATGAGAAATAGTCTCGGCATGGGTCGTTTTACAGACATATTGGCGAGGAAAAGACTAGAGTGTTAGGCGTGAGAGATAAGCTTTAGGAGAAACTCGTGGGAAATTGCTACATAGAATCTGGCAACCGCCTCTCATGATCGCCGTCGAGTTGTACATAGACTCGATTTCATTGATGAGCGTCAATCAAGCTGGTATACTGATTCTATTTATCACTATTATACATAACATTTCAACAGAGACGAGGTGTATATAGATCACAACGCATACAAGTTGAGGCCAGTCAAGCTAGGTTCCTTCAAGTTGTTGTGGTTGTATCCGAGCATCGAGATACCAGCAGGCTCGATGTTGAAGTGGGTACCTACAGACCAACTTCATTTCAGAAGGACAGAAGGAACGAACAAGCGTTTGACCTACCGAGACACAGATCGAATCCAACCCATCGAGAAACGAGCACTCGAGAGAAGTGGCCTGTATCGACGTAACTTGAGTATATGCGTCGCTTGTTTACGACGCTAGAACTACTAACCATGACTGCAGATAAGAACATCACGACGGCCGACGCCTTCCTCCAAATACAACCTATGAATCTCGCGAACCCTTGCAATAAGCTCGTCCACCCGCTTCGTCATCTCTTCCACGCTCTCGCCTCCGGGGCATCCTGTTGAACATGTCCGACTTCAATATACGGATGTCATGCGCACAGCCTGCGTGCGTACCGTCGCAGAAGATATCCCAGCCAGGATTCGCCTTGTGAATCTCTTTCGAGGTGAGTCCCTCGTAATCACCATAGTCCCATTCGCGGACCTCCTCAGTAACAGTGTGCGGAGGCGCCTTGGGGTAGGCATCGAACAACAAATGGAAGGTGTTGTGGGCGCGTTGACGGGGAGAAATGAAAACATGGCACATGTTATCGGGATCCAATAGCTCTGTCGATAACAGAAGGTGAGCGATCTTGGAGCGGATAAATAGCTAGTCTACTTACTTCCTGGGCCGACCGCATTCTGGGCTCGGTCTTTGATGAGCCCAACACCGCGCGCTGTCAGAGGAATATCTGTCCGACCAGTCTAACGTTCGACAAATTGTCAGATGAGGGAATATCACCAGTTTGATTGAGTACACACATGCCGGCCTGATAGTACACCTTCATTAGTTTCTTATGGGGCAACGCATATGCGGATCACTAACCATTCAGAGACCATTCGGTCTCGCCCTATCATTCCCCACATTTCCAGTGACGTACGTCAGTCAATGAGCTCAATCAGGCTCCCAACGAGACTTACATGGCGAATGAGAAAGATGCGAGGCATGGGGCGCTTTTCTTCAGCCATGTTGATCTGACGAGGATGGTTGACAGTAGTTGTCAAGCTATTCTCCCTTCCAAGCTTTTATTAGGGAGAGTGGCGCGGTCCGAAGACAAAGCCCAGTCACTGTATGCGGCTTCGAACAATCGCTCATCGACTTGGCCGGGCTCACTTGCGGTAGATCGTGAGAAATCATCGTTTTGCCACCGTCGTTCACGTGACCGTCTCGGTCCCAACAAATCCCGGAGCCCGAAGGAAGAGCGCAGTCTGTGTACGGGCGCGACTGAGGTCAAACCTGAAGCATTCTGTCTCGATGCTCCGCCTGTAAAGTTACCATGTCTTCTGGCTTGAACTTAACTTCAAACGTTAAGCCTTGCCATATGGCTATGGTTCTCACCAATGACTTATTTGGTCGAGTGCAGTCTCGACCGCATGTACGCATGCTCTTCGCAAGACATAGGAAGGCCATGATAAAGTAGGTTGTTACAAGTAAGATGAACCATCAACATGTGGTGCAAAGAACTTGCAACCAATCGCTGAAATTTTTTACGATACCATAAATATCTTTCCAAAGTACCAGGATCGACAAATGTGATCTGGGTTTAGATGGGTAATGATCTTAATTAACCTAGGGGCTTGTCAGTCGCAACAGATCGGGGGAGAAGTACGGCTAGAGCGAATAAATGGATGAAAAATCGGAGACTTTACGGGGTAACAGCGCACCTCAAGGCTCAACCTAGCGCGACAATGCACCGCGTATCCCGCGCAAGCTGGAACGTCGAACAAGAATCGGCTTACAGTAACAACAAAAATGCGGATATATGCTTCTACTTCCTGCCGCCGAAGCGAAGTTTCTAGTTAGCCAGGCCACGCATATACCCACTTCTGATGCTTGAATCGGTTTCGTTGCTGTGTCATGCTGTGGGGGAACCCCTCTTCGCTGGGACCCCAACAGCCGCGTAGGTTACACATCTAAAATGGGCATATTGTTCAAATTACTGGATGTGATTTCGGTCGGCATGGACACAAGTCCGCAGCACAACATTTATGACTCTCGGGCACGGTAAGTAATGATGGCTTGAGCAGCTAATGCCCATATTGACTTGGATAATTACATCCCAAAACAGATTTTGAATGACCAGAAAGAAAAGACAAAGGATAATACAGTTTGTAACAGCGATGTTTATCGAGTTTATGCATGCGGAGAAAGGTCGTCAAAGTCCAGGATAATCCTCCCCCGGATGAAGGGGTAGTTTTGGTATAATACGAACGAGACGAATGCGATCAGAGAACTTTGGGAGGATGCCTATAGCTTGCTGGCAGAACGGCCCGGGTAGGGCCTGATTGGTGCCAACAGGCATGGCGGAATGCGATACAGTGAAAAGATAGGTAACTAGAATAATATAGGGTTCAATTAGAGAGATAGAAAAGTCGGCCAAGATGACAGGTTGAATCGAGTTGAGGTGGGCGAGGGAGCCTTTTATGCCCAGAGGGCGCCGGCCTCGGCAGTCGCGCTGCCGGTATCGTGGGCGTTGTCTCCAGCGGCGGTAGTGCACCAATCGACAACGCTTCCCGCACCGCCAGCCATAGCCATCGATAGCTCATCCACATCCTTTGTGCCAAGTACGTGAGGGAGGCTGTAGTTACGTAGATTCGGCGATCTGCCATCAGAACGGGCGGGAAGCGAAGAAAGCGAAGCGGAAAGGGATGGAGGAGTCGAGCCCGAATTGAGCAGAGAGGGAGCACTGCTGCCTTCGACGATGACAATATCCAGTTCATCGTCTTCGTCCTCTGAATCGGAATGGGAATCATCGCCTTCCTGGTCGGGCAAAACGTACCCATCCTCAGAGCCGGAAGCGGACTCCTTTTGGTCATGGCCATCCTCTACATAGGATAGCCTTGAAGGACTCAGGTTTAGGCGGGGACAACTCCGCGCAGCAAAGTGCTTGCGTCGGCGCTCGTTCCAGGAGCTCATTTCAACGTCACCGTCCTCGTCCCATGAGGCAGAGCCGCGTTTACGTCCACGAGTAGTGTGCGAAAGATCGTCAGAGTGCAGGACAGAGAGCGAGTCAGGAAGTAGGTGACAGCGTTCCTCTAGCTCTCGCATTCGGGCTAGGAAGCTAGCGTCGTGCTCCTCGACGGATCGGTGTAGGCTGGCAAGAGCTTCGAGCCTTATTTGTGGCGATTCGACAACGGGTGAACTAGATGGCATGCTTCGAGGAATAGGCCTAGGTTTTGTAGAAGAGCTTCCGAAGCCAAAGGCTGACGCGTTGAACGCAAAGGAGGGAGTATTATTCGGGAGCGATGCCAGCGGTCGCTGTGATCCAGTAGGGAAACTGCTCGACTCGGTGGGTACAAATGAGCGTGGAATGTTCTCTGAGCTGGCTGATCGCTATACGAACGAGCGAGTCGTCAGCATGGACACACTGCATCGGTCCTAGTACACATACCAAGCTCAACAGACTCTGGTGATCGTCTTGCTGACCGGGCAACTGGGACGAATGAACCTCGTCGTTCCACATAACAACGTCCCATTTCTCAACATTAGAAACATGCTGAGCGCGTTTCTTGAACGCAGGAGCGTGCGTGCTATGGCCGCGAGAGTGAGAGGGCTTATGAGCAGTAGTAGTGGACATCTCGTAGGGCGTTACGTTGGGGCGTGAGCGGGGGATAGATGAGTGCGTAATTTGGACGTGAGGGTGTGCTAGGATTGGCGAGGTGCAAGAGGGGACAAGAGATATTCAAGTTGGAGTAGCTGTATAGGGGGCGTATATAGGGGACTGTAGCGACACTCTGTATGTCGATGTTCAGTAAAGCCGCACTCCACAGTTAAAGTACTTCTTGTAACTCGGCGTGACCCTGGCGCTAAGCCCCCGGGCACCGTCATGATGATCTCCGGCACTCTTCGGGACGGCTGTTCCTCTTTCATTTGTTTGCACCCTCCGAGCTCCGGCTTCACGCATATAGCTAGCCCCCGTATGCCTGGGAATACCCTCAGCACGGCGCCGATTGATCTCCCTTTTCGATAGGTCATGTCAACTGTATGCGCTCGTCACTCGGTAGGTCCCGGTGAATGCTTGATTTCCATGTGCAGCTACACTTCAGCCCATCCGACTGCGGGAGCTGGAACTCAAAAAAGCATCGTACTTTAATCGGTCTCAAGACTGACGGATATCTTCGGATCGTGCCGTCTATAACTTACTCGATTGGGTGACTGGGACAACGCTCCAATTCACTTTGCACGTTTGTCGGCCGGTTGGCGAACGATCGTGCCATCCGGTCTTGCGAGCAGACTTTCCGTCTATTGAAGTAGCCAAAATTTTTGGGAGGCCAGCTCGGTGGTCGAAGATCGCCATCAGCCTCTGACCTGCGCATGCTGGCGACGTAAACTACTATGTCATGTGCCAGCCTTGTTTCCACGTGTGGGGATGGGCGTAATCAATACTATTGTCACTACCGAAGATACGATTGTTCGAGCAACCACCTAAGCGCATGTGTGGCTATTAGCCTAGCCCTAGCCTATGACCCCATGTCGGCCAGACTCGGTATTCAGCGCAACCAGTA
>WSLO01000256.1:0-22084 GCA_019677385.1 Ceratobasidium sp. 392
AAAGGAACCGCCTTCCACGACACCACCCAATGGACTCTGGAAGATTGGTTCACGAACGCTATCAAGATCGATGAACTCCTGTACGAAGCACGCAACATTGAGGGAAAACAGGGAGGACCATCAAACCAGTACAAGAAGTACGACAACAAGGAAAAGAAGGACCAACCAAAACAAGTACCACAGGAAGAAATTCAAAGACGGCGCGATGCTAACCTATGCATCAAGTGTGCCAAACCAGGACACCGGGTTAAGGATTGCAAGGCCAAAGAATGGAGCCACACAATCACGAGGAAGGAAACTGGGAAAGCCGCCGAAACTTCTACACCAGATGAGGAAGAATCCCACTCCACGGAGTCGGAAAACTAGACTCGCGCCCTGCCTCCGTGTCAGCTAGCGCCCAGAAACCTTCTAAGCCTGTAACCTACTACCTAAAAGCATCCTCTAATACACCTACTGTTTACACCAGCTTAGAAGGAATCACGGATCCTATTGAAACTCTTATCGATTCGGGTTCCTCAAGGAACTTCATCAACATCACGTTCGCACGAAAACACTCTCTACCACTCATTGAACTCATGCACCCCCGGAACCTTGTCGCCATTGATGGGAAAGAAAGCCCTGCGATTATCTGATTCAGAACCTCCCTCAACGTCACGGTGGAAGGACGAACCTTCAAACAACGCTTCTACGCCATGCCCCTAGGAACTACCCCCCTTATCCTGGGAAGAACGTGGCTCACTGAAGTTGACCCAGATCTCTCTTGGAACCCTTTCCGGATCCGATACAGGGACGAGGGTCAATCAGGAAGCGAAGAGGGAAAACTAGGAACAGACGAACTGCAGAAAATCCCAGAAGAATTCCTGGAATACAAGGATGTATTTGATGCAGAACTTTTCAAAGGAATTCCCCCGTTTAGGAACCACGACTGTGGAATTGACCTTCTCCCAGACGCAGAACTCCCCCAACCAGCTAAGACCTATCCCATGTCTCCGGGTGAATCAAAGGCTTTACGGGAATACCTGGATACGGAACTAGCTGACGGAAAAATTCGCCCCAGCAAATCACCAGTAGCAGCGCCGTGCTTCTACGTCAAAAAAGCTGACGGATCACTACGACTCGTGGTTGATTACCGAAAAATTAACGCAATCACGAGGAGCGATCAATTCCCTATTCCCATCCAGGGAGACCTCCTGGAGAAACTACAAGAAGCCAAAATCTTTACAAAATTGGATTTAAGATGGGGGTACAATAACGTACGGATCAAGAAAGGAGACGAATGGAAGACGGCATTCAGAACAAAGGAAGGATTGTACGAATACGTGGTTATGCCCTTTGGACTAAAAAACGCACCGGCCGTCTTCCAACGCTTCATGAACAACATCTTCAGAGACCTCATCAACGTTACAGTGGTAGTCTACCTGGATGACATCCTCATCTACTCTAAGAACCGACAAGATCACACGGAACACGTTAAGGAAGTATTGAAAAGGCTACAAACCAACAACCTCTTCTGTCGACCCTCCAAATGCGTCTTTTACACCACCACGGTCACGTACGTAGGAATTGTCATCTCACCAGAAGGAATCTCCATGGAAAAGGAAAAGGTTGAAGCTATCATCAACTGGAAGGAACCAAAGACGGTCAAACAACTACAGTCCTTTCTGGGCTTCGTAAATTTCTACAGGAGATTCATCCGGGACTTTAGCACGATTGCCCGAGCACTGAACGACCTCACAAGAAAGGAGACCAAGTGGGAATGGGGCACCAACCAACAACAGGCCTTTAATGGAATTAAAGAACGAGTCACCAAAGAACCTGTCTTAGTACACGCTGATCCCAGAAAACCCTACTTCTTGGAAACGGACGCGTCCGGCGTGGCAATGGGCGCAATTCTAAGCCAGAGACAGGACGATGGATATCTTCACCCAATTGCCTTTCTTTCCAAGAGTTTCAACGACGCACAGATGAATTACAACACGCATGACAAGGAACTACTAGCAATCATCACAGCCTTTGAACAATGGTGATTATACCTCGAATTAACCCCTGAGCCCATCACTGTTTATACCGATCATCGGAACTTGGAACATTGGAAGGACGCCCATGTCTGGAACAGAAGACATGCAAGATGGCATCAAATGATCCAATCGTACAACTTTAACATTGCCTACCGACCAGGAAAACAATCCGAGAAACCAGACGCACTATCACGAAGGCACGACCACGCGGACATCCCAAATACCGCCCAAATTATGATTGCTGCGGAACGGTTTCAAGGCTTTAAAGGGGAAGACACGATCGATATTATCTCCGCCATTCGAGAAGCCCAGGAGGAGGACGAGTCCCTAACGACGCTAATTATTAGTACTCAGAAGAAAGATGAGCTCCCGCCCTCCGTCCGAAAACAGTACGATAAGTACACCTGGGAACAAAAACTTCTGTGGTACGAAGGGCGAATTGTAGTACCAGACAACAAGGATATTCGCCTTCGCTTATTGGAAGCACATCACGACTCCCCTATTGCCGGACACCAGGGCCAGGCGAGGACCCTCGAGTTATTATCGCGACGCTACTACTGGTCAGGAATGAAATTCCAGGTTAATCGATTTGTGGACACCTGTGAAGTGTGTCAAAGAAGTAAAGGGAACAAAGTAACGGTACCAGCAAAGAACATCGCCTTGCCAAGTCAACCGTGGGAAGAAATAAATTACGACTTCATCGTCAAACTTCCCAAGTCACAAGGTTTTGATAGCATCCTCGTGGTGGTAGATCGCTTCTCTCGGCAAGCACATTTCATTCCTTGCCTCGAATCAACCAACGCGGAGGAACTCGCTGAGATCTTCACCAAGGAAGTATGGCGACTGCATGGCTTACCAAAACGAACTATCTCGGATCGAGGAGTAACGTTTAATAGTCACTTCCTGAAAGCCCTGTACGAACGACTAGGCATTGACCCTAACTTTTCAACAGCCTACCACCCTGAGACAGACGGCCTTGCGGAAAGAACAAATCAATGGCTGGAAGGTTTCTTAAGGAGCTTCTGTAACTACAAACAGGACGACTGGGCCAAGTGGCTACCCATTGCAGAATTCTGCCACAACAACCAAGTCAATCGGACCACAGGAAAAACGGCCTTCGAGACCATATATGGGCTACACCCAAACTGGGAAGTCTCTGACCTAGACACCAAGGTACCAAGGGCCGACAAACTGGCGGACTGTTTTACCGAGATCCGCAACGAGGCTCGTGCGATGATGGAATACCATCAGAATCTAGAGAAGACACCCCAAAGGGAGTTTAACAAAGGGGACAAGGTTTGGCTTATTACGGCAAACATCCGGAGTAAACGACCAGCAAAGAAACTCGACGATAGGAAGTCAGGCCCCTTCACCATTAGCGAAAAAGTCTCCTCACACGCATACCGACTCGACTTGCCGAAGTCCATGCGAATCCACAACGTATTCCACCTGAACCTTCTCTTACCCTATAAGGAAGACAAAGACTTCCAAAGACGGCAACTCCGACCCCCTCCGATCATCACAGAAGAAGGAGAGGAGGAATACGAAGTCGAAAAGATCGTCGCATGGGAACAGGAGAAGGATGGATTGTACTACCAAGTCAGATGGAAGGGATACGGCCCAGAAGAAGACACAATGGAACGCGCCGAAAAAATCAAGGATCTGGAGCAAGTCATGCAGCGCTACAGAAAAGACTACCCGCACGGACCACTACCCCAGGGGTATAAGAAAGAGCAAGGAAAAGCCTCGAACGACAGCATCTGCTACCCAGCTACCGCTACCACTAGCCCTCTTATCCACGCTCTGAACCTTTTTTTGACCACCAACCAGTCGAAATGGCCCCCAACGGACTCTCGTACTCCCAGGTTGCCGGGCTCCCCACCCGGACCATTACCTTCGCTCCCCCCGTCTTCACAGGGACCGGCCTCAAAAATTGGGGCCCAAAGTACATTGCCAAGCAAGCCGAGCGGCCCAAAAAGTCGTACCTACACAGCTCCCACAAGTACAACCACCTCCCCGGGCTCAAGCTGCCAAACTTGTACGAGATCCTGCAACTTTGCCGGACCCTCGAGGGCTCCCGGAAGCTCGCCGAAATGCTCGACCCGGACGCACACCTGGACTGGATCCCACGATCCGCCCGGTCTGAACTTAGGTGGCTCGACAAATGGACCGTCGAGTCCCCCGTCTTCGGCCCCCTGCGCTGGGTCGGGACAGCTGAAGACCGCCCTCTGACGGCGCACGAACTACGTCGATGCCCCATGTACGTCTGCGAAGGTTGTGTCGGGCCGACGGTCCAACTAGCGGTACTGGAGTCGAGGCGCCCCTGGAAGGTGCGATGTTTTGCGGGTAAAGAAGATGTAGCGTGCGACCTAAACGACCAATGGTGGGTCAAGTTCGAGGCATACGAAAAATGGTCCGAAGACGTCGCTAGGGCCGCGGTGCAGGAGTGGAAAACGAAGGTCTCAGACAACTACGCCGGTTGGGGCCTCCGTAATCTCACCCCAGGCCAGGTCTACAACTTGGTAAACAAAAAGGGATTCTCTAAGGAGGATTTCTTTAACTGGCTGGACCAACGTGCTTGGGATAGGGGCCAGGAGGAGTTAGATAAGGACATGGAGGAACTGGCGGAGGCCGAGGGTTGGAGCACCGTAGGAAATACGGGCCCGTAGGTTCTGTACTTGTCTGACCTCCCTGTAATAAGCTTGTTTTGTACCTTTTGTCTGTTCACGCGCAAGCGCTTTGCTCTCTGCTTCTTATAAAGCGTCTTCGCTTAAGGTCCCCTAAGCTCGCGCAAAGAGGGGGATAATGTCGTGACCCTGCACGGTCACTCTTGGACTTAGCGCCTCAAGGCGTCTCCTATCTTCTTGTCTCGTGGCTAGACACCACTTAGCCACCAGCCCGGACTCCCTTCCGGAACACCTAGCCGCTCCGGGCTCCCCTCTCGCTTCCTTGACTCATGCCACACCACTCGTGGCTTACACTCGTTATGATTGGTCCCCGCTGTATCTGTACCATTAACACTTGTATACTGCCTCTCTGTACGCCTTTGACTCATGTACGCACAGACCGTGCAGTAGTTAGTATTAATACAGCCTAGAACAAGCCTGGTGTCCCCAGCTTGTTCTACCTCGTCAACTCTCCCCTCTACAGTCCAGCTATACTAGAAGGCTTTATCGCATCTAGTGTTGGAAGTAAGTGAGACTTAGCGATTAAGTTACAAAGCATTAGTTGTGCCACTACAATTGTAGTAGCACTCCTCGGTCTACTTAAGGGCCTTGAGCCACCAGAACCACTAACGGGGTATCCACCCACACGGGACCGCGGTCCACAACCAAGCCACGAGGACGCCTCCACAAGCGGAGCGCACGAGTTAAGTCCTTGCGAGGACTTACAAGAACGAGTTCACAACCTCTAGTAGAGGGTTGCGACAAGAGCAAGCAAACGCTCTCATAGACCCCTCTGGTGGGCTGGACGTCAGGTGGATGGGATGATGATGGAATTGGTGCTGTCGATGCAGACGGAGGCAAGCTCCGGCACAGGATGGAACCTTGGGTGTGGCACTATCCTCATAGATGCCCGCATATAACAGCCTATCGCACCGGTGCGAGTGGCCCTTGAGTACATCCTGTGTCGTCAAGCACAGCTCTGAATGTTGCACACCAGTGTCGTCGTTGACCTCGAAGGCTGGCTGAAGTGTTGATTGGGGTGGTCTGCGTGAGTGTCTGTTCGCTCTGCTGGTATCCAGTTTCAGCTCGAGGTCTCTCTACCTCGCTGGGTCCGGTCGTTTTGACTACTCTTTTTGTCTGCTTGACCAATTGTGGGGATGTGTATGGTGCCTATGATTGTATTTATAGTTTGATTATTCATTTGTTTCTCCAAAGCTGGTACTACTGACCCGAGATCAATCCAAAACATACACTTCAGGAGGGTATACCCAATTCAAGGATAGTGGCTATTAGTTGCTATTACATTACATGAAGCAATTGAGAAGTTACGCAACACAGTAGGATGATTTTATTTTGCCGCCTGGGTGCCTTACAGTCACAGTCCAAAGTGAACACACTGTAACGTTTTTTTTCTTTCAGACTCGTAGTTGTGTTAGAGTTCGGTATTTCTGGTCAATGTAGTCTATATGTGTACAGCTTGCTCCCCATGTTTGAACACTATATGCGCTATCAAGCTTAACTAAAGATAGAGAACGTGTGATATGTTTGATACTGAAAGTGTAGCGTCAGTCGCCAGTTAAATGATAGGAGCTTTTTTGATGGATGCAGCTTGCCGAGCCCAGGTTTTATTCCACAGATGTTCACAAAAGGTGTTACGGACAGCCGTATAAGTGATGGAAGGATCCTGGTTATTACAAGAGAGCACCGCCAAGTACTCGTTGACCAATCGTATTGCCTTGCTTGGGATGCGAGTCTCGAAGTTTGGTCCGCCAAACGGGTTGGGTTTTTCGGAGAGCTGAACATTTGGCCACAGCGAGAAGAGATATCTACTCAAATGGAATTCTATCCCGTAAGAACAGCTCAACGAGTGTTGGTTACAACGCTTACCGTGCTAGTAGTATGATGCCATTATACTCGTAAAGTATTGTCTCAGGACCAGATGTTTCACATACTTGGTTGTGTTCAAAAAGGTTCACTTGGAGGGAGCTAAACAGCAATTGACAATAGCACTCAATATCCTTGATGTTCATATCTAACTCTCGCAAGAGAGATTCAGCTTTGACACCGATGCACAAAGAATGTAGATGAGGCATCTCCGCCCGGAAACTCTGCAACTCTGCAAAGTCTATTTGATGGGTAGGCAAACCAAGCTCCTTCAGACCCGGCAACGTTGCTGCCAAGCGCTTTGGTACACCATCACACTCGGTCAGATGAATATCCTCCACATAGAGTGACAGAATTGGTAGCTGTTGCAATGGATCCAGCGCAGATATCGGGAAGTTAGATGTTGACCTCCGTGGCCAGCTGGTGTCACTAGTTGACAACCACAGATCTTGCATATAAGGGCTTGGTTCAACTAGAAGAGATATGAGAGTGTGATTTCTGAGGATGAAGTCCTCTGGTCTACTGAACACACAGGCAGAGGAGTGAAGCTTGACAGAAGTAAGCTTGTGTATGAGGGCAGGAGCATTCCAGAATGACATAAACAAACTGAAATTAGGGACTCTATGAAGTGCCAAATGCTTTAGAGAGGGGAACACACAGTTGGCTAGTTTCAGAAGCTGGTAGTTCCCACCCTTAGCCATTGCCACCTCAAGACGCTCAAGCAAAGGCCAAGCGCTAACAATATCAAGGCAAAGGCAATCCTGAAGAATGTCAATGAAGGTGGTGAAGCTCACAAGAGGATTGATACGAGCTAGAGACAGCCCGGGACCAAGTTCAAGTAGCTTTTTGACCTCTGCTTTGTGGTTGCTGGTTGCATATCTGAGAACTCGCGAGGCCAATGTGAACTGAATTCTAGATGTATATGGACAGTAAATTGTAGTGAGCGTGTGTAGATTGGGACAGCGTATAGAAGAGTGGGCAAAGGTGGATACATCATTTCTACATAGTTTTTAGCAACTAGCTGTACGCTGACCAGAGACGGAGACAAGAAAGCCATGAACCAAGGTTGGATGACTGCAATGATGTCAAGGTCAGCCATAGAAGTCATGGACCAAAGGTTTGGGAGCAGAACATGTGTTGCAGCGTAGTAGTAGAGCATATCTTCCTGGGCTTCAGATGGAGATTGAGCGTGAAGGCTGATTCTAGGATGTTCTACCCAAGCAGAATATATCTCAAATCGAGAGAAGTCCGGCGCGGCGGGATCTCCCAGCGCGATCTATTTATGCCTGCGTCTGAACAGGTATATGACCACAGTCCAACCAATTGCTCTTACAAAATTTCTCTCTCGGTCTATTGTTTTGGTATCCGGAAGCAGTAGGAGTAGTTGAGTGACACAATTGACGTACCTCCATAGTCGCGGCATGATTGTGCCAAACATTGATCAATTTATGCAAGCCAAACAAACGCTATGTTGGGGTTCCAAGTAGGAGCTGATGTAGTGAACCAGCTCCCGGAGCTCGAGGATGTTTCAAGGAGAGTGTCGTGACATGATGGTGGTGGAGGTAAGACTTGTCACTCGGGCAGGCATCAGGAAAATTGCCCTGTGGTTACAAGACATGAGGCGCCTAACAAGGTTTATGTCAGGCTAACAAATAGGTTGTAAGCTCTGAAATGCATGATCAGCCTCTCATCAGGCCGAGAAAAATATGGTAATTGAAACTAATATAAAATGAATACTATAAGGTCTAATCATACCATCTGAGACTGGAGACATGTTGTAAATCCTTGCAAGCAGCCCAGATGCGGTTAACCTTCAATTTAGCCTACGTTTTCAAGCCCCCGGTCACCTGTCAAATGGGAACAATAGCACGCATGGCCTGTATCCCAGAGTGGTTGGCTCTGCTGCACTACCTAACAGTTAACAGCCCGCAGTATATAAAATTGTGGAGGGACAGACCTCCCGCGACACAAGTCCATCCCTTAGTCGCTTCACCCTGCCCGTCAGCATACATACAGGTGAGTCTACTCTTTGACTGTTGGCTGATATATGTATGCGTCTCATAGGGCTTCCTCATGGCGACAGGGTTTATAAAGGTTAGTCACACCCTTCATGCTCCTGCGCCCTTTACTGAATCCGTCGGCTCAGTTTATGTTATTGCACGCCTACAGGCCAGATCAACTCAGCTCTAACTGCTGTTAAGTGATAGTAAGTATATCCCCGCCTTTGGGTTCATGTCGAGAGAACTTAGCTGATTAAATGATTGGGGTGGAAGTACGTTTTTGCTGCCTATGTGTTGTTCTGTATTTTGTTCATTTGTATGTACATATATGGCCAAATACATGTGAAGTTTGATTAATGTATAATGGGAATAAAACCAAAATAAGCGAGCTGGGCGGTGGGGACAATGCTATATCAAGTATTGCGTCCATATCAGGCATAACTTACACGGCCATATGATAGCCTACAGTCTGCCTCAGTCTGGGCTAATGGGTACGTAGAATGGGCCTGAGACCCCTAGTCATCCATCTGGGACAGTGTGTCATGACCTGACACGCCTTCATGAATATATTCTGGATTAATAACATTTTCCGGAGACAGTTTCCTTTCCCGGCATATTTATATCACATGACTTATGGAACGTTCTAGATTGCTGACCAAAAGATGTATATAAACTTGCTTTGCAAATACCAGTATGACTCACGATCACACCATCTGTATGTACATGTAGATTTGATCGTGGCTTGTGTATGTATATAATGAGGGCAAGTTCGTCTGTGTCTAACCAAGAACTCAACCTCCTCGTCAATAGGAGTTCTTTCTCATATCCACTTAGTCACTGTCCTGAGTCAGGGACATACTTATATTCGCATATCCTTCATATCCTTCGGAGTCTGACACTAGGTTGAGTTCTTTGCTCATTGCACATAGGCCTCTTGTTGCCGCCTCAGTGACCTTCGTCGTTGCTGTCCTTTAATCAAACCCTAAAAGAAGAAGTAGCAGAGACCGATTGATTCAACAAGATTTTTATTGAACACGTCCATTATCTCGAGCAACAACTCGAAACCGCGAACCAATCTATTGCGGAAGATCAACAGGGTCTCCAAGAGGACCAAGAAACAATTTTACGCTTGGAGGAAGAACTACGCAAGTACAAACCTCCCCGTTCATCCAATCCTTCTCCCTCTAACTCCTTGTACTAAGTGGCACGGGTCAGGACCATTTGACGTTTTATCGAGCGGAATCGCATTAGACACAAATGTCGTTACATACCGCAGATAAAACCATCCGATTACCCAAGACCACACTACTATTCAAAGGAGAGGACGAGGAAATCATTCCAATTGAAACACCTTGGCAGTTCCAAGGGAAAGAACAAGTTTCACAATTCTACATAGAAAATAACCTTTGGGTTAAAATCTTTTATAACCACAAAAATATTGTACTTCCGTACCGTCTCTGTTGCCGCACCTGAATAAACCTCTCTCATATCTTCCAATATGTTGGGATTGAATACACCCTTAGTACCTGCGTGGTTTGGAATGTCAAACGACCAAAAATTAGATTTCCTATGCGATGGTATTGGTCGAATCGCAGTTGAAGTTGATAACCTTCCACAAAAACTAGCCGACACAAATGTTGAAATCACAGGTCTACGCCAAACCCAAAAACATGTAACCACTCAGATGACAGCCGACCGCGCGCATTTTGACACACAGTTACAAGGGGCATCCAACCAAGTTGGCGCTATCCTAACTACCGTAAACCAAATAGTTAACAATCAAGCAACAAGTAAAGTGCAAGGTGCCGGAGTGCAAGGCCAAGGGCAACAAGGTGCTGGACAAAGCGCCGGCACACAAGGACAACAAGGCACTGGAGGGGGGGGTACGACAACGCAAGCTACATCGTCCAAGCCTATCAAAATGGCAAAACCTGAATCCTTTGATGGCTCTAAGCACGAAGAACTATTGAAATTTGTTACGTCCTGCAAATTGTACATGAACTCCAACCTACAGGGCGCAGATGAAGACCAGAAAGTGGTGTTCATCAGTTCCTTCCTAACAGGAAGCGCTCGTACATGGGTACAGAGTTACTTGGAACAGGATATGATCCATAATATCAATATTTCCTGGTTACACGATTTGGAAGATTTTTGGGCAGTGTCAAGCCCAAACGTGTTATGAAGTAATAGAGGGCTTGAGCGATGTACTCAGGGGCCAGGGGATATGAGAGGTGATAAGTAAGGACTTCCTATTGACAGGAGGTCAAGTTCTTGGTCTGTACCGTCGAACTTGACCTTGCTTATATACATGAGGCAGCCACGATCAAACAAACACGCACGTACAGATGGTGCAATACATGAGTCATACATATTTGCAATCACATGTGAAATTAGGCTGACTCATTGTTCTGGAACCTTCCGTAAGTCAGGTGATTATGAGAAAAATAGAATTATCAGTAAAAAGCGTGTCAGGTCATGACAGGCAGAGATGACAACGCGATACGGACAAATTGACAAAAAAGAAGAATACCGTCAAGACCTCAAGAAACTAAGGCAGAAGGGTACGGTCCAGGACTACTTGACGGAATTCCAACGACTAGCCAGTATGTTGGGATACACGGACGCACCACTACGCGACGCCTTCTATGACAATCTATCAGACAAAATTAAACAGAATATGGTGGCACAAAACTTCAACTCCATGGAAGGAACCTTTAAGGATCTGGCAGTCCGGGCCTTACTTATCGATCAATTCATTTGCCAATACAAAATGACAACCACCCGCACGAGTTCAAGCACTAGTAACAAACCCATGGGGAAAACCACAATCACATCCATATCCAGTCAACCTGGGAAGGAAAAATTTACAAAAGGCGATTACGTTTATACTTTAGGAACAGACGGCAAAGCGGTTAAAGGACAAATCACAAGCATTGGCAAGAATGCGAAAGGCTTCCTGGCCCCCACAGTGAAATGGGCAGCAACTGCTATGGAAGCCCAAACACGCTTTGACACTTTGAAAAAGGATTCGCGCCCAGCGGCTGCACCACCTGCCAAGAAACAAGGACCGGTCCCTATGGACTTAGACGCTGCGGGAAAAGGCAAAAACGTAATCACATGCAACAAATGTGGCGGAAGAGGACATATGGCCCGAGACTGCCCTTCAGCTCCCATGAGTGGTTTTGAAGCAGAAGTCAAAAACGTGGACACAGAGGAAGAGGAGTTAAAAGACAAGGCCTAAACTGTCAAAGGAGAGCGGTATTAGGCCAAGTCTTGAAAAAAACAATTGTAGCCAATAATAGTATAGATATGGAATATATGAGCCTCGGAAATGAATCCCAACTCCAACTATACTTCAAAGCGCAACCGTTGAAAACATCTCCTGAAAAGAAATCCACGTACAACGCAAAACCCTTCCAAGGATGGGCTATGATAGACTCCAGAGCCACCTCTGTGTTCATTCACGAAAACCTAGTTAAAGAATTCCGGATCCCCACAACAGAACTAAAAATCCCAAGAAAATTAAAAGTTATTGACAGGCGGGAAATTGAATCCGGAAACGTTACAAGATACTGTACAATGGAAATGTCTATATTCGGGCATCAAGAAATACTTAGCGCATACGTTGTAAACGTAGGAAAAAACGATATTGTTCTAGGCATGGCATGGCTCAACAAACACAACCCCGACATCAATTGGAAAGAAAAAGTTGTCAATTTCTCATCCAAATATTGCGCAGACAACTGTATGGATAACACCCCTCGAGTAAAATCAGGCAAACCCATGGAAATCCTAGCCACTACGATGTTACCCACAGAGTATGAACCATTTGCCAAAGTATTTGCGGAAGCAGAAACCACCCTGTTGCTGCCACATAGGCAATACAATATTTCAATTGATCTTAAACCAGACGCTAAACTACAACACGGACCCATTTACAGCGTAGGTGTGAAAGAAGATCAAGAATTACAGGAAACCATTAAACGCCAATTGGAACACGGATTAATACGACCATCCAAATCTCCCATGGCCTTGCCTGTTATCTTTGTGCAAAAGAAAAACGGCAAATCACAGATGTGCATTGATTACCGACGTTTGAACAAAATGACAATTAAAAATGTATATCCCCTGCCTAGAATGAACAACCTGGTGGAAAAGCTAAAAGATGCACAAATCTTTACAAAACTGGACTTGAAGTGGGGCTATAACCTGGTGCACATTAAAGAAGGCGACGAATGGAAAACCGCTTTCAAAACCAAGTATGGTCTGTTCGAATACCTAGTAATGCCTTTTGGTTTAACGAACGCCCCCACTACCTTCCAACACTTCATGAATGACATATTGCGAGAGATACTAGACATCTACGTCGTCGTGTATCTAGACAACATCCCAATTTTCTCTAAAAACAGAGAAGAACATGAAGTACACGTCAAGGAGGTACTGGCATGCCTAGAAAAACATGGGTTGTCTTGCAACCTGGAAAAATGCTTTTTTGGAGTTAAAGAAATTGATTACCTAGGCCTGATTGTATCCCCAGAAGGCATAAAAGTGGATCCAGAAAAAGTCTCCAAGGCAGTAAATTGGAGCAGGCCGAAAAATGTTCATGACTTACAAGAATTCCTGGGGTTTGTCAGCTACTATAGAAAGTTCGTGCAAGACTACTTGGGAAAAGCACATGTTCTCTTTGAATTACTACGTAAGGACACACCCTGGCAATGGAACAAAGAACGCAAAAATGCCTACTTATCACTCAAAACAGCGCTTCAATCGGCGCCCCTGCTAATTCAGCCAGATCCCAAAAAACAGTTTTATGTCAAATGTGACGCATCCAATCATGCTACAGGCGCCGTATTGTCTCAAAAAAACCAAGATGGGAGGTTACAACCGATTGCCTTCTTATCAAAATGAATGTCACCAGCGGAACAGAACTATGACATTTATAACAAAGAACTCTTGGCAATCGTAAAAGCCTTCAAAGAATGGTGCCACTTATTGGCTGGAACAGAACTTCTGGTACAAATCTCGTCAGATCACAAGAACCTAGAATGGTTCAAAACAACCAAGGAATTATCAGGTCGACTAGCCAGATGGGCGGGCTTTTTAGCAGAATTTAATTTCCAAATCCTCTACAGATCGGGAGCGCAAAATAAACGGGCGGATATCTTATCCAGGAAACAAGAGCATTTGCCTAAAGAGGGGGGTGAAAGCCAAGCTTTGCTCAAACCAGAGCTCTTTATTGCGGCTATAACCCCGGATCATGATCTAGACCAAATGATTTGTGACGCAATCCTGGAAGACAGCAGCCTGGAGAAAGTAATCAGCGCGCTCAAGGACAACGAAAAGGTCAAAAATTGGGAATGGGACGAAGGCTTACTATGATATAAGGGAAAAATACGTGTTCCAAAAGACAAAGAACTGCGAAAACTTCTGATTGAAAGTCGCCACAACAATGTAGCGGCAGGCCATCCAGGACAATTCAGAACCCTAGAATTGCTGAACCGCAAATATACATGGGGATCAATGAAGCAAGAAGTGAACAACTATGTGAAGAACTGCGAATCCTGCATATGGAACAAACATAGCAATCAAGTTCCCCCAGGATTACTTAACCCCATTGAACTACCATCTCGACCTTGGGAGGAGATGACATACGATCTATTTGTAGGACTTCCCGAGTCAGAAGGATTTGACGCCATATTCACAGTAGTCAATCGACTAACCAAGATGACCCACTTCATCCCAACTACCTCGGACGCCTCAGCAGTAGACATTGCAAACCTGTTTGTCAACTATGTATGGAAGTTACATGGACTACCAAAAAAGACCATTTCAGACCGTGGCCCCAACTTCAATTCAAAATTCTTGAAACAATTGTACACTCATCTGGATATCAAACCATCCTTCTCCACGGTGTATAGACCACAAACAGACAGACAATTAGAACACGCCAACCAAGTTGTTGAATCATACCTACGTCATTACATATCCCATAGACAAGATGATTGGGTAGCCTACTTACCATTAGCGGAATTCTCATACAACAATGGTGTCAACAAGTCTACAGGCCAAACACCATTTTACGCCTGTTACGGTTTCCATCCCCAATTCACTGTAGGGGACACTAGTACAGAGGACATCCCCTCAGCGCATGAAGGAGCAAATTGGTTAAAACAGTGACTTGACAAACTGAAGGCAGCACTAGAAGTATCTAATGAGAAAATTAAGGAATTTTACAATTGCAAACATCGCACACCAGAACAAATCAAAGTGGGCGGTAAAGTTTGGTTAGATGCCAAAGATATCAAGACAGACCGTCCTTCAAAGAAACTCTCGGCCAAACGATTAGGTCCCTGTGCAGTAATTGCGAAAATAGGAACACACGCCTTCAAATTACAACTCCCTCATACCATGAAGGTACATCCGGTGTTTCATGTTTCCAAATTAACTTTCAAACAAGAAGATCCCTATGAACGGGAACCAATTCCATTACCACCCGTAATTACTCCTGAAGGGGAAGAAGAATACGAGGTGGAAGAAATTCTCAATTCTCAGAAACAGTGAGGTACTGTTCAGTACTACGTCAAATGGTTAGGGTATGGACCGGAGGGTAACACCTGGGAGCCATTTGAACACCTGACCAATGCGAAGGACGAACTTTGTCGTTTCCACCAGCGACACCCAAGAGCCGCCAAGGACTCTCGGGCATAGACGGGGGGAAGTGTCATGACCTGACACGCCTTCATGAATATATTCTGGATTAATAACATTTTCCGGAGACAGTTTCCTTTCCCGGCATATTTATATCACATGACTTATGGAACGTTCTAGATTACTGACCAAAAGATGTATATAAACTTGCTTTGCAAATACCAGTATGACTCACGATCACACCATCTGTATGTACATGTAGATTTGATCGTGGCTCGTGTATGTATATAATGAGGGCAAGTTCGTCGGTGTCTAACCAAGAACTCAACCTCCTCGTCAATAGGAGTTCTTTCTCATATCCACTTAGTCACTGTCCTGAGTCAGGGACATACTTATATTCGCACATCCTTCATATCCTTCGGACTCTGACACAGTGTATAGGGGTATAGTTTACATCTAAGGCTTGCTCTACGTACATGAGATATGAAAATGACAAGGCCGTGTATCAAGCTTGTAAGGTCTTGTCATTTACGGTTGGATTCCCTGATGTCGCAAAACGTGTATGTTCAGCCACTGTGGAACGGCCAATAAAATGCAATTTGATTCTTGAGTACAGATATGGTCTAGTCAAAATTGATAGCAACACATGAAGTTGCAGTTGGCACATTTGCCAGTTATCATACAAACCTTTAGTACCAAGAACTTCTGACGAGATACATATATGCACCACTGTTAGACTCAAGTCACCCTTTCAGTTCACCATCCACACTGTTGGATTGACTTGATTATGAATAAGCTACCGAGCAGGTGGATAACTACAGGGCCATGTCTCAATTGGTTCAATCAGCGCGAGAACAGGCGGACGCATGACAAAAGATGAGTTTTAACTTAAATACATAAATATTCAAGTTGAACAACATGATAGAGCTACTGCACGGAGTCCCATAACTTAGCGCTCAGAACATTGACATCTTCATACTTCCTCGTACTGTCCCGGTTGCAAAATGAGAGCATTGCAAGATGGTCGTTTATTAGTCCTATCCTCCGACTGGCTATGGATGTATTCATATCCTTTGTATAAGGAAGCTTCTCCTCAAGCTGCACGTCCAGCCAGAGGGAAAACAGATACCTAAAACCCCACTTATAAGCCTGCTGTATCATGTGAAACAATTTCCTACTTACAGTGTTAGCCTAGCTGCGTCTTCATACTTCAATGCATTGATTGTTTTTGTCTTCTCGTGGTCGTAGTTGTGTAAGTGATCTCTGTGGAAGTTGGCTTCAAGAGTATGGAACAGGGGCCAATGACCGTATGCTGGAGCCTGAAGAGGTAGTGTGCCTGGACATATATAATCTAGGTCAAGGCAGATGCGTAAAATCCGCAGCTCAGGCATTTTGGACTGAAACTCGAGGAGATCCATAAATTGGATGACATGGTTGGGTAGTCCAAGTTCTTGCAGCTTAGGGAACGTTGTCATCAAGTACTTGATCACGTCAACCTCGCCATTGAGCTATATTCCCTTGAGGTGCAGAGTCCAAAGTGGTAGCTGACTTAAGACATTGAGCGTCAACAGCGGGACGGCAAGCGTAGAGCGTATTGCATCAGAATTGAGGGTTTGTAACCATATGTGTTCAAGACAGGGACTTGGCTGCGCTAACACCACCAGCATCCGTTGAGGATCAATTGCATACCAACTATCATCGTCCTCGTTGTTTGATTCTTCTACTTTGAATAAACCAGCTAAAAAAAATGATCTTGACCGACTTGAGCTTGGCCACTAGTTTGGGAATATTCCTGAACATTTCAAACATAGCAAGTTTTGGAAGCCAATAGAAAGCTAGATGGTTCAAGCTAGGAAACACAAATTTGTTCAGCTCCAGAAAGACAAAGTCCTTGCATGGCATCGCAACAATCTCGAGTCGTTTGAGCAAAGGCCAGCTGCTTATAACCCTGACGCAGGATTTATTGAGAACGTCCGTGGAGGTCGTAAAGCTGACCAGAGGTCGGATCATGGCCAGATACGGGACAAGTTTGAGTTTAAGGTATTGGTCGATTTCGGCATTCTCCTCGTTATTAGTTGTATATTCCAGTAGCTTAGAAGTAGCTTCGGATGCTGCTACCCTCCTAGAGCTAGGGATGATCGCCAGGGTGCGCAGGTTCTCAACGAAATTGGTCAATTCTCTAGCAGCCCGGACTTGTCTCCCAAGGTCTCCAGAAATCTCTAGAGATCTCCAGAGCAATTTCTCCAAAATTCTCCAGAGGTCTCTGGAGATGTCTGACAACAAGTCCAAATTGCCGGAGATCCCTGGAGACCTCCAGCGATTTGGCTGGTTTTGCTGACATTTGCGCAGGAGTAGGCAAGAGCTTGTAACAGGAACAAGGACGCGGATATCAAGAGTTCAGCTAGTAGGGCAGGTCTTTTAATCACAAACTCCAAGCTAACCACAGAAGGCAATAGAAAGGGTGTAACCCACGAGATATCAGCGAGTGCAACAAATCCCATGGAGGTAATTGAATAAAGATTCGGCAGAAGAGCCTGGGTTGTGGAGTATTGCTAGAGCAGGTCTGAATAGTTTGGATTGAGATGATAATCTCCTGGACAGACTCCGAGGTGCTCGACCCATGGAGCATAGATATTGAACTGCATAAAGTTGACCCGAGCTGGGTACTTTGGTGGTTTGTGAATTGTTTGGTGTGCTTGAATCAAAGCATTGGGGGGCTGTGTGGTCTTTGCAGCTGTTGTAGTAATTGACCGAGGCTGCCGCTGGTTCAAGGGATTTGAGTAGAACAACAGCGCATGAAAGTGTAGCAAGGAGCCGACGTGTTCCCAAAGCAGCGGTGGACACGCCGGAGGGCAGCAGAGACTATCCGATAGCTATGGAAGGCAGAAAGGGACCCTGCTGGCACAGCCACCCCACGACAGCGGCATGACAGCGTAGAGCATTGAACAATTCGAGATTGCCAGGCCGGCAACATGGCGTGGTTTTAAATAGACATGTATAAGACGAGCTAGTTCAGGAATCTCAAAAATGCTCCTCAGAGGGCGCTGTGTCATGGTGATGGTGGTGGCGGCGGCGGAAAGTAGGCGCGTTGTTGGTAAAGATTCCCCCAGGCATCTTTTATATAGCGTCCAAGATATAATCTCAGATTTTTTTCATATACGTTGGTGTTGAAGAGCTCGAGGTCATGTGACATGTCCACCATGTCCGAACGCCCCCGTGCTCCAAAAGCCCCCATTCACGCTCTTGCTCGCTCAATTTGTAGTCTGATGTCTGAGGTGGACTACGCAGGCTACGAACCCAACCTTCCCGCTGTTGATGTCTGGGTCAGCCTGGCTGGCCACATTGTTTTGGCAGTCGTAGCCCAAATTCCTGGCAATCCACCCTTCTTCAAGAACTGTTCCGACCCGAGTACTCTGGATAGCACCTTGTTTATACAGGATTCGACTCGTGCTCTCATGCTTCAGTGTATCAACTTCCTCAATTCAAATTCTTGGCAACAATCTTTGAGTGTGCCTACTCCGTGCCCCGACGCTTGCCCGTCCTGCAACCCTCCTGCTAAGCCCACCTGTGCTGAGAAGTTGGTGTGGGTTGTGCCAACGCCACTCATTCTGAAAATTACCACCGAGCAATTGGTGGCTACAGTCCTTGCTCCTGTTCCAACCCCGCCTCCTCCTAAAACATATGCCAACGTCCTAGTCGAGGCGTGTGCCCACTCACCTGTACTTTCCCACCATACACCTAGCACTACCTTTGGTGCCCTTCCAACAACCTCTGTTTGTGCCCACCACCGGTCAAACCAATCCTGATCCCATGCTTTGGGGCCTTTGCATATACCCTCGTCATCTCCGGATCTGGTGCAATTTGTCATCCAGTTCAATGGCAACGCTCCATCCCGTCTCCGCACCGCTCCTTCCACAGAGCCTTTCTGCCTCCTTTCGCTGATTCAAGGTGTCTCCATTTTGGGAGCTCATTGGAACAAGGTCGGTAACTTTATTCTGTCCTTTTCCTCCGGCACCCCTTTGGCAGCTGTTGAATCCCACCTCACATCTATTTGCTCTGTGCTTCGTATTTCTTCATCCGTGTCCATCTCATCTACCACTCCTTGGTCGAAAAATTTGGTCTCTAGTGTCATCGCTCAGGATATTGCGGGTGCGCCCACATATTCCGAGACTTTTCTGCATGAGTTGTTCCTTGCCAACCCGGCCATTTCAAGCCTCTCGGTCATGTGCCAGCCCTGCTGGATTCGCAACCCTGCCAGTATCACTGGCCAACATTCTTCTTTTACCCTATCCTTTGCAGATCCCGATGGCTCTTTGGCGTGCACCTTGATCAAAACACAACTATTTGTTTCTGGCGCGCCAGTTACAGCCCGTCTTCGGATTGAACCCCCCCGGCCAAGACCCAAACCCAAGCCTGCTACATCCCCAGATGCGCCCATGTCAGAGTAGCTTGCTCCTGACTATTCACTTTACTTCTTTTGCTTGGCAGCGCTTGCAGCGCTTTCTTTACATCCCAACTCGTATTCACCCGTCCCACTTTTTCCTACTCATAATTTCTGTTTGTACCTGACTCCCGACTGCTCCTGTCCGTACACCGCTATCATGCATGCTTTGACTTTGCTCATGTAACGTGCTTCTAGCAATAGAACAAATGTATTACACAGACACAGACACACAGACACACACACAGACACACACACTCGAGGTCACGTGATCTTTGGATTGGAAACCAAGTTTTGATCAAATGATTTGGCTCATCCCACCACCACCTCCCATAAGCCCACAACATGAGTGCTAATTCTGTAACAAATCATGTGGACCACAGTAAACCTGATGCTTCAGAATTCTTGCCCTCAAATGAGATGCTGGGGTTATTTGGGAGAGTCAACATTGCAGGTCAGTATTCTGTCTGCTTTCGTACTTCTATTGAATGTCAATACTCACAGCACTAATGGTCCAGTATTTGAAGCGTAAATGATTTAATATACATACTTTTATACTTTAATAAATATCCAGTCCCATTCCATCATCTTGTTTCACTCTACAATGTCTATATCACTCATACACTGATGATCATGGCCGCCAAGTTTTCCCAATCTCCCACTGCTCGCCACTCGGATTTTACTACAAGCAAAGAGGAGCGAGGAGTATTCGTTATCAAAGAAAAGGCAAATATAAGTTGACTTCTTTCCATATCTTGATGTTACTTATCAAACCCATGTAGCCCTCACAAACGAGGCAAATACGAGGCAGCCTTGTGGCTCAATATCCAGCAAACAACCCAAAAGCCTTTGCCAATGCCTGCAAACTCATTCATTCTCACGTTGGTAGAGTTGACTTGAACTGTGGAATGCCGGTTGTTCTGGATACTCCGCATACATGACGTAGAGATGCACAGGATGCCCTCAACCATGGGTGTACTCGGAACATGTGGAATCCTGGCTCTTGCGGCAGCTTAATAGGTTTAGGGACCTTATTCGTGCTGCGAAAGGCCGATTTGGGTGGAGCTATCCTGTGTCTATCAAGGTCTGGGTAGACTCTGACCTTCAGTACACCCTCAAATTGTGTTTGACAAGAATGAATAGTACTCACCCAATGGTTTTACGTTACACGTACCCAGCAGCTGATGAAAACAGGTAGGGTTTATAATCTTTGATAGTCAAATGTATTCTTCATTATAGCGGTTTGCAAAAGTACTTGCCGGTTCGGGTTTCAAGTGCTGAAGCCGGAAGCAAAACAGAGAATGGTCCAGGGGAGAAAAACGCGCGTGGTCCAGCAAGTTGCAAACATTAAGAAATGATATGTACATATTCTGAATCGCAAAGAAATTGCTGATCATTCCACATACATATCATAAGAAAATATGGCGGTTAAAAACTCAGTGACCAAGACACAGAATTACGTTTTCCGTGACAGTTTGGAGGTTTAAGCGCACAAAAAGCTTATGGAGGAGCTTAACAACATTAGACAATATATGCATAAAAGAAACAGCGCAGATGAAGCTCATTTGGTCGAGATATCAAACATGGTCAACCAGGGGTGTAGCCCTAGAAAGCGACACAGCATTTCACAAGCTACAGTTGAGCTAGCGGCTCAAAAATTGGCTAACATGTGTAAAGCATGACTCTCAGCTCGATTGTAGTTTTTGGGCTCTGTATAGCTTCTTTTTGTTTTGTTGTGAGCCCACTATCAACCTGTTTGAAAGGACTATTATACAACCCATAAGGCTGGTTGAAAACCTATAAAAAGTTGCCAAGCTGTGGTGGAGAGCACTTCTTACATTTTGGCAAATTTTGGAGCCGTTAGCTCACCTGTAGCTTGAGAAATGCAGTGTCGCTTTCTAGGGGCTACACCCCTGGTTGACCATGTTCGATATCTCAACCAAACGAGCTTCATCTGTGCTGTTTCTTTTACGCATATATTGTCTAATGTTGTTAAGCTCCTCCATAAGCTTTTTGTGCACTTAAACCTCCAAACCGTCGCAGAAAACGCGATTCTGTGTCTTAGTCACTGAGTTTTTAACCGCCATATTTTCTTATGATATTTATATGGAACGATCAGCAATTTCTTTGCAATTCAGAATATGTACATATCATTTCTTGATGTTCGCAACACGCTGCACTACGCGCGTTTTTCTCCCCTGGACCATTCTCTGTTTTGCTTCCGGCTTCAGCGCTTGAAACCCGAACCGGCAAGTACTTTTGCAAACCGATGTAATCAAGGGGGTCCAGCAAAACAGGCGCCGGACACGAGGGGGGGTATAGGGGGTGTACGTATTGTCGCAACCCTCTGCTTGAGGTTGTGAACTCGTTCTTGCAAGTCCTTGGAAGGGCTTAACTCGTGCGCTCCGCTTGTGGAGGCGTCCTCGT